>JAUMHQ010000076.1:2681543-2692594 GCA_032361165.1 Enteromius paludinosus | reverse complement strand
CTGTGAATGTTTTTTTTTTACTTTGAAAGGTCTGGTGCAAGGTTTGGTGCCCATCCACTTCCATTAAATGACTACCACACTGCCACGGTTAAAGTTAAAAATCTTTGTTTGTGTTCTGCTGAGGAAACAAAGTCACCTAAGTCACGCTGGGGGTAAGCAAATAAACATAAAATTTTCATTTTTGGGTGAACTATCCCTTTAACGCTTCACTGATGGCATTTGAAGTGGGAGGAGTACGTAGAGGTGTGAACAAATGGCAGATACAGAACAGGAACTTTTGTTTAGACAGGTATTTTCTCAGCCTTGATCTTAGTTAGCATAGCAATGTCATTCAAATGAAATGGTGCTAAACAGAAGGAACAGCTGAACCTTGAGAGGATTAGCATCCACACTTAGCTTGGGAAACTTTAAATAAATGTTCTGGAAACTAATAAAAGGTGTGATCTGTGGCCCTAGAGAGTATGACAAAAACCCCGAGGATGGATTTATTCAGTAAAGCATGTGAGTATGATACTGTGGTGATGATGACGGTGGCAGTGCTTGGAGAGAGTGAAATCCCTTTTTCCTTCCCCAGGTTGCAGTGGTGAGTGCTCCAGTGATCTTTTTCCAGGCCCGGGCTCGTCACTCACGGCGTATCGTCTGTAAAGAAGCAAAGGTAAGTACGCATGCATCAGTATGGAGTCGTAGCTCAACACTTCCTTGTTTGTGTGCATCTTATATATCCGTCCGGCCGTGAGTGATTGGCCTGGGCTGATGCGTTCCATGTGTGAATCCTTAGTTGCCAGGGCAACGCTGATCGGTGCCCGTCACAAAGGCTAGTGTCTCACTATGAGCTTCCTGTTAATAACAAAATACCTGAATTTTAGTTTATACTGTTATATGGGAAAGCTGTGTTTAACTACTTATACATTTGTAATCCTACAGCTTTCACCCACTGTGCATTAAGTATTCTCTCGCGAGCCTAATCACGGGTCTCTGTTCTCACGATATTACCCCTACGTCTTATTTAAAGTCATAGAACATTTGTTGGATTGTGTTCAAGACATGGTTACGGACTTGAGAGAGAGAGCCGCTCTGCCACACAAACGCACATCTATCATGCGCTGCGAATTTTCATGTGTGTTTTTGGTAACTTACAGTAAAGGAGAAATAAGCTACATGTTGTCTTTAACTTTTATCCCGTCAGTTTTTC
Organism: Enteromius paludinosus; assembly: GCA_032361165.1. Taxonomy (NCBI): domain Eukaryota; kingdom Metazoa; phylum Chordata; class Actinopteri; order Cypriniformes; family Cyprinidae; genus Enteromius; species Enteromius paludinosus. The sequence goes on along the minus strand of JAUMHQ010000076.1, from coordinate 2,691,402 downwards.
TTCAGAGTTGCTCCCGTCAGTTTTGTGTTCTGCGCATGCTGCACCATTCAAGTGTTCAGCACTCTACCCAAATTTAAAAGCTGCTGTTGGATAATGAAGGTCTGAAGAAAGAACTCGAGGTAAATGTTTTGACAAATACATTACGCAGCCGCAAAGACCACAGCACCTTCAACTAATTAGGCAGAAAAAACTGTATGCTTCTAAGAGTTTTATGGGCCGATCAGACAAATGTGCTGTGAGAAGATGTATCGCCCCGGCCCAAAAAGTGTGTCTGTCCAGTGGGAAAAAGCCCTGGTCTGCCAGATGGCCAGTCCGCCCCTGCCATATGGAAATTCAAGCTCACAGAGACATGAGAATACTCTCATTTTAAAGATAACAACCTAATCTGATGTAATGTTTGTGGCCACTTTTAGCACACAGAAGTAGTAATTGGAGCAGGAATATGACCTAAATATTTGTTTACAGAGGTCATTTTCATTGTCACAATTAATTTGATCATTATTCTCTGTAATGCATTAGATCAATAAAATAAACAACATAAATTCATTTTGGGGAATTAGAGCTTTCATTATGACTCATCTGCTTTGAATGATAAAAATATATGCAAAGGTGCCTTGGAGTGAAGGTTTGCTCCGCCGAAGCTAAACCTTGTTGTCTGTATGTCTTCTGCCTCTCTGGGCTAGAGACTCAGAACTTGGTTGATCCGCTTTGTCTCTCTAGGACAGTGGTTCTCAATTCTGGTCCTCGCGCCCCTCTGCTCTGCATATTTTGCATGTCTCTCTTTGTTAACCCATCTGATTCTGATAATCAGCTCATTAGAAGAGAGCTCCGTGCATGAGCTTTGTTCCAAATCGACATGGTCCCTACACAGTGTTTGTTAAAGTTTACTTCACTTCGGAATATTCATTCACCGATTTGCACCGTAAATAAGTGAATACGTTTTAAATTCCGTCTCGCACACACTGTGCTAGATCAGCGGTTCTCAATCCTTGTCCTCTCCTCGCCCCCCCCACTTTGCGCATTTCATATGTTTGCGCACTACGAAGTGGACATCACCGAATATTCTGCCATGATTCCAGTTCGAAGTGAATTTATACGTTCCAATCAAAGTGCATTTAAGTGTGCAAGACATAATTTAAATCGTATTCACTTATTTACGGTGCATTTACGGGAGATTATCTCTTTCCTCCCAGGCTGGAGGCTCAGAACGTGGTTTTATCTATTGCTGCCTCAAAGCTGGATACTCAGGACTTGGTATCTGTTGTTACCACTTCCCTCACGGGCCAGAGGTTCAGAACTTGGTTGAATTGTTACTGCCTCCTACGTAGCAGGCCGGAGTCTCAGAACCTATGTACTGGATGCACTTTTAGTGTCTCACTGGACAGGCCAGAGACTCAGAATGGTGGTATTCTGTGAACATCTTTCCTCTTACGGAACTCAGACTCAGAACAAGGAGTGTCTTGGGAAGGTACCTTTATCTCTTTCCGATAAAGGGGAGATTGCAATCTGGCGATTCTCCATTTCCATGCAATTGGAAATTGGCTAATTTTATCAGAGCAGGGGACGTGGAGTTGTCCGCTAAAGTTTTTCTGGTGCATTTCTCACTTACCAAACCACAACCAGAATACATTTGCCAATGTTACAAATACATTAAGTCCAAACATGATGGAAGAAGATTGAACTGTCATGCATGCATTCATTTGTCCATTAATAGCTGAGTTTGTGTAAGATGTTGCACTACACGTTGCTGTTACTGAGAATACTTATTTCTCTGAATAAGAGGTGTGTGTTGTAGTTCGCATCTGTATAAGGTTTGAGAACAAAGTTAAGAGTGGATGACTGCAAGCTCCACTAGAGGGCACCGCATTCACCACTCCTCTCATGGACTCAAACTCACATGTAGTCAGTTTCCCACAATACATCACTCTCTCACACCTGTCAGCACCCGTTTCGAATGTTATCACTCGATTGAATGGGCGAGTTATCAGTCATTATCAGCCCATTCATATGGGTCAGATGAGTATATGTTGGTAGGCTTAGAAGGGTGTTATCATCCATAGGACTACTGGGCATGCGCACATCAATCGAACGTTTTATTTTTTCTAACACTGTACGACAATAATACTGTATCATAGTAAAGGGTAGGTTTAGGGTTGGGGTAGGTGTCGACGTTAAATAAACACAATCTAATCGGTAGAATAATTAATTTCATTTTTAGTTTTACCAGTAGGTGCAGCAGGCCCCTTTTGACCCATATGAATGAAGTGATAACGACTGATAACGGCCCATTCAATCGAATGATAACACACTGCATGAAAATATGTGTATCTGTACTAGGAAACTCCTGCTAACACCACTGATTTTCGGGAGTATCTACAAGTACCACTGAGCATATACATCAAATTCCACCAACCTAGGATACTTCCAGATTGATACCAATTCAGTGGTATCTTGCTGAGGGATTATTCCATGGTCCAGCCATTAGTTGCCATGGCAAATAATCCACTCAAGGCTCTTTCAAGGAGACATTCACAGATTACAATTAATATTTGTATATAAAGGGGAAAGGTTATTGTATAAATTACCCTTTATACACTCAGGGTCTGCAAAAGTTGTCTTCAATCCCTCCAGCAGATATGTCATTACTGCCTGGTTATGAGGTGAACTTATTATTTGTGGAAAGAGAGTAGTGTCATTAATTACATACATAAAATGATTACATAAAACCTCATACATAGCATATAAAAAAACACTGCTTACCCAGTTTGTGGATCATATTTATGTGGGTTGTTTTCTGAATTACAGAGGCACCTAACAGCTTCCTGTAACATTGAATTAAAAACGCTTTAGTAGATACATGCATAGGAAACAAATAATTTTCAAACAACATCATAAAATTTGTATGTGACAGTCTGTTAAATAAGCTAGATGCAAGGAACAAGACAAGTTGTGTAGCCATCGCTAACTTGGCGAGGTATAATTTTCTACTATATTGTCTTCTAACATAGATCTCAACTTACCACAACGGCCACGTTATGCGCCCTCTTGACTCTTCCTGGGGTCTTTGCTCACCGAACTTGCTCTCAAGTGCATCAAAACGCTGGATACCCTCTTCAAGAAAAGCAGTATGTGCAGTCTGCTTCTCCTGCAAAGCCTCAAGCTGACGGGACAAAGCATTCTGACCGGAGATCAGCTGCTTCATCAAGTCATTCATACTCAGTGGACTTGATGCTGGTTGCTGACCCTTAGTCACAGGAGTACAATAATGAAGTATCTGCTGTCCCATGGTAATCCCCCCACCCGGCTATGATAACAAATACAACACCCCTCTACTTGATAGTTGTTAACATATGAAAGGCTCTTACACCTCACAGCCATCACATCTCATTGCTAGCTGTGAGGATTACTTGAAACTTCCACTGATTCCTTTACACATCCACATACATAAGGTATCTGGTTGTTTCACAAAATTAATTTCGTATGCTACCTTTCCAAGCACTCTACCTCATCCATCTGGCAAACGTAGGGATGCGTGTGAGTTCACGTGCAAAAAAGGGTTTATTAGGCTCAGGGTCAAGACAAGACAAGATCAAAACCACCAGCAGACTGAATCAACGTATGCAAAGTCAAAGATTAAACGTAATCCAGAGCGAAGGTCAAAATACAGATAATCAGTGTCCGAAGGAGAAGGCAAGGCGGAGGTCCTTGGAGAAGCAGATTTTGGTAACAAGTAAATCCAAACAGTGAAACAAACAAGATACAAGAACACGAATGACAGGCAGAGACCGGGTTGACAGTGTAAATGAACCATGAAGAGACAAACAAACAGACTGGTATTTATACAAGTGGAACTGATTGAATGATTGAACCAAACTAGCAACAGCTGTGAGGAGAGGTGCATTCTGGGGAGTGGAGTCCAGGAAAGAAAACAGACAAAAAACACAGAGTACATAGAAAGCTGGAGTGCCAAACACAGTCTTTTGCTGGCAGCTCCAGCTGGGCGTGACATAGCCCCCCCACTTAAGGAGCGGATTCCAGATGCTCCTGACACTGAAAATGGTGGAATGACCACCAGGGAGGAGCGGGTGGCGGAAACACCCACCTGGGTGGAGTCCATGGAGCGGATGCCCACCAGGGCCGATCAGACAGTTCTAGAGTGCTCCTGGGCGGAGCAGATGGCGGAGAAGCCCACGGAGGCGGAGCAGGCAGTGGAGACGTCCTCCTAGGCAGAGCAGGCGGCGGAGACGTCCTCCTGGGCGGAGCAGCCGGCGGAGAGGCCCACCGAGGCGGCGCAGGCGGCGGAGAGGCATTAGTATTCAGTATGAGTTTCATGGCCCTATTTCAGCTACTTTTATTTTCACTAAATTTACTAACCACGCATAATATTTTTTTCCTAAAAAATGCAAACATGTAAATTCATTGTGGTCACATATTATTGTAGAGCAGTTTGTGCTGATTACAAGAAAAATACAGGTTGGTCAATGATATGTTATAAGTAGCTGACAAAAGCACAAATATCAGAGCATGTCCAAACATCTCAAGGGCCCCAAAATCACCTCAGACCACAGAGGGTTAATGTGTCAATTTGTTGGGGCAGTTGTGCAATAAACGACTGTTACTTTCATGTCGTATGTGTATGTATGTGAGCATGACAAATAAAATTAGAATTTTGAAAAAAGTTATTTAATTACAGTAACAGATTACACCAAACACTGATTGTCGGATTACTGTGATTACTATGAAACAACTGCCCACAGACCCCTCCATCCCTCAAATATTAAAAAAGATAAAGAATGAAAAAATACAAAAGGGTGAGATGTGTGTAGATGTATTTTTAGAACCAGGCAGTTAAATTAGGCATATTGCGGAGGTTTGTGAAAAGAAAAACAGGAGGCAAAATGATGGTGATGATGGCCATCTTCTTCAGAGTACATTTTTTTGATTGACAGCAGAACAAGGGTAAGAAAAGGGCTATTTTGTCTGAGAAAGTGCATATCATTTGATGTTGTATGACTGCAGTACAAAGCTTTGTTACTTTCATCTCTACAACTCTTGATTTTATGTTTAACCATCACCTTACCAGCCAAACTCTGTATTGTGCTGCTTGCTGTTATAAAAAGTGTATAATCTCTGTGCCACCAGCATCACCAAATGAATTTATAAGCTATGTGATATTATAATTTTTATGATTATGAAGGTACAAAGGTAAAAAATAAAAAACATTTGTGTTAAAATCAGTTGTGCTGCTTCATATTTTTTTGTGGAAACTGTGATGCATTTTTACATTTTAGTATAATTTCAGGATAATTTGAAGAATAGAAAATGTAAGGGAAAAAAAAAAAAATTTTGTATTAAAAGTTTTTGCCCCACACCTATCCATACAAGAAACTGCATTTTTAGATTTTCAAAAATCTTGATTCAGTGTGATTTATAAGCGTTTTGAAAAATGGGGACATGGGGTAATGGCCTGAAAAGTCACCTTTTCCTTGTAATACCTATGTCATTATACAAATATATGTCGGAAATTAAAAAAAAATGCGTGCACACACACATTACCCTACATTACATGGGAACAAACTCATGGAAGACTCTCCAGGTATTGTAAACCTCTTAGTTGTTAAACAAGACACAAGCTGTATGTCTGCAGGCTCAGGGTTAGCTAAGTGTTCACCAATAAATATGCCCAACCTGATTAAATATAAAAATAAATAAATAAACAAAGACCCGCACCGTCCTGTAGCAACTGCTTTAGTGCTTATATTGTGAGGAATGACGCTTGAACCAGAGCAAGCGTCTCCTATCACCTGATTCTAATGCTGTGTGGTGTAGTTCAATGCCCTTGGCTAAATGTAGAGGAACCAGTCCTGAATGGCTGGGCTGATAAAAGCCATCTCACTCGCTCGCTCTTAGTCAGGGATTCACAGTCTCCATTGGCCAAGAGCTTTCTGACTCAAATGAGCCACATCATTAATGAAGGTTAGTGCCAAGGACAAGCTTTGTGTTGATTATTTTATAACCCTTTTTTTGACCGCAGACTCGCCCCGACTGTAGCCCACCACACTTTTATCCCATTGTGGCTGAGTTTGTCATGGAATATTTAAAATTGCCTGATGGATGTGTGGAGAAAAGCATGTTTGCTTTGCGAAGTTAAATGAGCACAGCAGAAAGTAAGAGGTTTTCAGTGTATCGTGAGACTGTAGGTTGGTGTGTTTTCTCTTCAGTTTGACATTCTGTGCTGTTTCTATCAGCTCTCTGACCCGGCTGACCCCACCGGAGGCAGTTTCTCAGTTGACGCTAGTTGAGACAGAGAACTCCTCTAGCACTCCATCATTCAAAAACACTACCATTCAAACAGAAGAAAAACACTCGGTGCAAAGATACGATCAGAAGGCTTTTTCAATCAGCAGATATGTATTAAATGTATTATAGGAGTAATAGAATGTAATAAATTGTATTTGTGACTAGGCAATAGGCTAGCGATTGTGCATTTATACTATGCTATTTTTTTCATGCAAATATATGCTATCTAGAAAACTGTATTGAGGTATTATGTGTGGTTTTAACTCTCGTTATCATTATGCAGTGTGTAGCTACCATGGGAGAACAATGGTTCATTTTAATAAAACAGTCAGTTTTTTACAGATGTGATTAAGAGAAAAAAGGGTGGTTATGGCTCATGGGGAAAAAAAAGGTTGGGAACCACTGCCACAGAGAACATTTAGGTTTAATGAATGGCGAACAGGCTGAGAACATCCTGTAATTATAAAGTACGATCTACAAACATGCAACATTTCTAGATATCATCCTTACTTAATTTAGTTCTTAATTTAATTTAGTCTCCACTACGCCATGGAAGACTTAATTCAAAACAAGAATTTTTATTTTTTTTAATTATTCACTAATGTGTTTTGTTCAATTTATCACATTTTTGTTGAATGGGTCATCAGGTGCCCATTTTATGCAAGTTGATTATTAATAGATTATTTTGTGTCTTAATGAAAAGTCTGTAGCATACTTTGGTTAAAATCTCTCAACGGTAGTGTAAAAAACACTTTCTTTCCCCTGTCAAAACAGCTGTTTTCATCAAGCCATTCTAGACCAAGTTGCTTTAAATGCTTATGAGTTCTGCTGACCCCACCCCTCTTTTCAATGGAGTGTCATGCAGACTATAAACTTTAGCTGCGAAACCGGCAAACTAGCACATTATTAGGAAAGGCGATTTGTACAAATTCATAAAAAAAACCTATTATAGATAGGATATCGCCACATTCCTTGAAAATGAAAGTAACGTTAATCCTCAGCATCTTCAGCGGCTCAGAAGTCAGGATTAAATGAATGTTACATTACAAAATATTATTAATTAATACACAATTATTACATCCAACAACAAAACACCTCAATCACTTAATCGCAGACATGTTGTCTTTCTTTGCACTGAAGTAGACACAATGGGTGACTGATGATAGATCACTCAGGACGGTTCTAAGGTAAGACACTCTTGTCAGTCAGTTATTGTGGGAAGGGCCTTTGCAGAACTATGTCGTTCTGACAGGAATCTCAGAACAGCCTGATTTAAGAAAGGGAATTTTTAAAATAGGGATAAAAAAAATAAATAAATACACATATATATATATATATAAGATTTTTATTATTTAGGATGTGTACACACACTTCTAACACAGTAATATTCAAAGTAATTTGTAATGTGAATTTTAAATTTATTTCAATGCTATGTACTTGATGCTCCAATGATCATCCAAAAGAAAATTATACTGCATGTGGTTAACAGGATTTTGGGTCTTAACCTTCTTTTTTTTAATGGATCCCCATTTCTGGCACTGAATAAAAAATAAGGTAATTGTGACTTTTCTATTTCACAATTGTCATCACACATAACACATTGTCAACACCACACATTATGTTCTCACTCAGTAAAAAATGCATTGTGACAGATAACGGGGAAACTGACAACGCAATGATAGTCAAGACAGAGCAGGCTACTTCTGGCATGAAACAAAGTCTGAGCTTTCAAATTACTTTTTTTTTTTTTATTCAAACAACACCATTTTGTGGCTAATTAATGTCTTCATCACTTCAATGATCACTGAAGTGCCTCAGTTCAGGTGGCACATTAACCGATCATCTTTTCATATCTGCTATAAAGCATGAAATAAACATGAATGAACATAAGAAGGTATCCATATTTATCCATTTTGCTAAGAATGTAGCCATTTATCAGTGGCAATAAAGTTTATTCTAATACACCAGGAGGACACCAGCTGGGATATGTTTTTTTTCCACCACTAGAGTAATCAAACCACAAAGTGGTGCACTTTGAAAACAAGCCCAGTGCCTCTACCAGGGCCGTGTGTGTTCCTTTTATCCATCACTCTCTAGAGGACAAAGGCAGACCCAAAGAGTTAAAGAACTGTATGGAGCTGCTTCATACTTTAAACTTCTCTTCAGCAAGCCTGTCACTCATAACCTTATTATCCCCCAAACAGGCGATTCCCAGAGTGACTCCTGCACAGTTCCCTGACTCTGTGCGGTTGATGTTATTGCTTCAACAGGCGCCTGTGAAGAACTCTCGCCTTGAAGCCAAGGAGGCTGCAAAGGCACAACAAGCGTTGATAGATCACTGTTTCCCCTTCTGCGTGCTAGTTCTAAAACAGCACACTCCTCCAAATGCACAGAGCGTTTCTCTGAGGTATTTATTTTGATGCTGAATGCATACCGCCATACCAGCCACCCATAAAACATCTTTAAGCAAGCTGTCGCTTCTTTAGAGGCAGAATTCACTCTGTATTTCCTGGAAATGAAAAATAAAGCCTGTCTGTGCGACTGAAAACTCATGATGTAATTCTCTTGCAGGCAGAGTAAGAGAAAGCATAGTATATAACAGGAAGTCCCTGATGCCACATTGAAAAAGGTGGAAGTCTTGGAATTATTATCTGCATTTATGCATTTGGCAGATGTTTTCTATTTATTTATTTATTTTTTTTATTATAAGGAATTTACAATGCACTCAAAGAATTCATTTATCAGTGTGTGTGTGTTAAAGGCCGTATTTTAAATCTGCATTTTTGTTTTGTTTTTATTTACAAATCTTTAACTTGAGATGCAAAGAATCAAAACTATTGCATGTATTATGTAAATAAGTTAATAGTTAATTTATTATATAATTTATAATTCATTAGCATTTAGTTTTAATATACATCAAATTCTTTTCGCTTATTAGTTTTTGTTTTAAGGATGTTTGTATACTGTTATTGGGAAACCAAGACAAAAACACAAATTAAAGGGATAGTTCACCCAAAAATGAAAATTTGAAGTTTATTTGCTTACCCCCAGGGCATCCAAGATGTAGGTGACTTTGTTTCCTCAGCAGAACACAAATGAAGATTTTTGACTTTAACCGTGGCAGTCTTGTAGTCATTTAATGGAAGTGGATGGGCACCAGACCTTGCACCATACCTTTGGTGCAAGGGGCTTGTGCTCAGCTTGAGGCGCATTCCCTGTGTACGCGCTTTGGCGTAGATTACGCAAACCCCGGAAGTGATCTGTTGTGAACTTGCGCTTTGGAGAAGCAAACGCCGAATACGCAAGCGCGAACGCCGGAAGTAATCTGTTGTGAAAAGCGCGAGCCCGAGCCGGTTTGGACATGGTTGTCTATCAGAGGTAAAAAATGATATAAATACTGTTCAGTTTCTCACAAAAAACTATCGTTTCGTGTCTTAAGACATCAATGAATCGTCACGTGCCGCAGGGTGTAATCTGGATTTGTCTGTGAATGTTTTTTTTACTTTGAAAGGTCTGGTGCAAGGTTTGTTGCCCATCCACTTCCATTAAATGACTACCA
>JAUMHQ010000076.1:2655315-2667161 GCA_032361165.1 Enteromius paludinosus | reverse complement strand
CTGAGTGTAACCCAGAGCTTCTCAGGTGGCGTAGGTAGAACTACCTTCCCCAGATCTGAGAATACAATCTCTTCCTACAGTATATTCCATATGCATTGAATACATTCATGTTATATGTGAGATCTGTCTTAACTCTTCCAAGAGTCCTATAGGACGTCCCAGTGTCCAGTTACTTATAGTGCGGTACTCCATGTGTAGAGTTGCCTTCCTACAGACCAAACACAGGGGGTTGGTACTCTCACATGGGAATGGAAGGGACAGCCTCTATAGCGTTTTGGTAGGGATCCCAATTCATCGGTCATCGATGTGACATCGAAGTGACCGACTGAAAGGGAACGTCTCGGTTATGTATTGTAACCCTCGTTCCCTGAAGAAGGGAATGGAGACGTCACTTCCCGTCGCCATGGGGGCTGTACCGCCGCTAGGGGTCCGTAACACCGGCTCGGCTCCTCAGCGAAAAACTAATGAACGCTGGAATCCCGGCTCTACTTATACTCGCAAGGCGATTGGGTTCAGCTGATCCTAATCAGCGTATGCCAATGAAAATCATTGGCGTGTTTGAATACACGCATAGTTTGTTTGGCATCTCGAAGCGAGATTCCTATTCGTCAGTCATCGACGTGACGTCTCCGTTCCCTTCTTCAGGGAACGAGGGTTACAATACGTAACCGAGACGTTCCTTGCCGCTGTGGCCTTTGGCTTTCTTAGTTGGGGGCACCTAATTTCTAGTGATTATCGTCGTTTTGATTACAGACAACCTCTGCATTTGATAAATAAACCATTTAATCTCGTCATTATACATTGCCATCACTCTGTCCTCCTATGTTCAGTGCTTTGCTACAATCTGTATTGTTATGAGCACTATATATTTAAGTTTTTTTCTTTCTCAAAACTCCAAAGACAAAAAAAATATATAAATATAATACAGAACTGTGATACAAGTTTTGTAATTCAGAATTCGAAGAAAAAAAATATATATATAAAATACATACATAAATACATACATAAATGTAAATGCGACCACACAACAACAATGAAAGTGCGAGGTATAAATGCAAAAATGAGAGAGATATATCCTTACAAACAATCTTTACAAAAAGTTGAGATGAACAGCATTGAGCTTTTCAAAACATGAGAGCTCCTTAGAAGATGAGATGCTAATATATGCCATTAAATCAATTTAGCACAAGGATGTTTCAGCTGCCCTCAGTCAGGGAACACATGTACAGGGCTCATTCTTATTAATTTATCAAGAACGGAGTCTGACTCATCTGTGCCTTACCTGTCTGATCCTCTAATAGACCTGTGAATATGAAGAGTCCTGTGTGCGGCCGAGCCCGATTAGCTTTTAATATATTCTCTCTCCAGACCACACATACACAGGCGGAGAAAATCTTACAGCCCTGCAAAAAATGAAGGCTCAGCAATGTTACCCAGCAACTTTACAGACTAAAGACATTTATAAGATGTGACAATATACTTGTGTCAGACAAGACGTGAATGTCATACCATGTTAGTCTCAATGGGCATGTATAATTCCTACCTGGCCTCATGGCATAAACGTACTTGGGTGCACTTTTAGCGAGACACAAAATATGTACCAGTAATTACATTTTACTGCAGTTTCCAAAAGAAATGAACATTAGAGGCAGTAAAACTTTGATACCTTTAATATCTTACAGAGTTTCGATTAACAAAGCATAATTTTCACACAATCAGTTGAAGAATATCATGTCATGACTTTGAAACAATATTAATATGCTATTAATATTTGAAAACTGATGCGTTTGAACGTTAGGATCACACAAATTCAGCTTCATATCTATGCATTTTCTACAGATTTTTGGTTTTGGAGTTTTTAGTTTTTAATACGCATCAATAGCATATGAACTATAAACAAGAAACTAAACCTAGCAGCAGGTGGCTGCAAGTCACTGTCTTAACAGGTGAGTCATTAATTCAACCTGTCAAATTCAATTGGCTAACTAATAAAAATATTGAAAAAATATTATAAATGAGTTACTGAATAATTCGCTCACACATTTTAAAGTTAATATCTTTTACATTTACAAAATAGCAACTTCATCATTAAATGTATGTAATTACACATATACTAAAATCGGGACATTGCAAGAAAATTGCCTTATTTTTGTAACAAGTACACTTTGTAAAAGTGTGATTACCTTTACTTCTTAAAAGGGTTGGTCTCCTAAAAAAACTATTTCCAAGCAATAATATTTTCCTTTGATAATATTGTGAATCTTTAACTCGCTCTGACTAAGTTCTATAGCAATAGCATGTAACTGAACTTTTTATTTTTGAGGCTTATATGTATGAGTGTGTGTATTTTTCTATAGACAGAGGCATTAAATGTCTAATTTTTCAGTGTTAAACACTGTTAATTACCCATGAATGGCTGGGCGATTATGCACTCATAGTCCCCCTACTGCTCATCTTCTGATTCATGGAGTTTTCTCTTTTCTCTTTCGCTTCAAGTTGCTTTGTTGTTTAATGATTATTTTTTTCCTTAAAGCCAGGAAACAAATCAATCATAGCTTTGTTCAACTGTACAGAAATTCTAAAATAATCTCAATGCAAACAGAGCTGTAAGGCTTTGTTCACCAAGGAAATTAATCAGAATTTGTTTATCAGGAAAAACTGTCCTAATGCCTTATTCTCTTTGAAATAATGAATTGTGAGGAGATAAAAACAAGTCATTTTCCTAATCTATTGCCTCTTTGCATTGTTCTATTACCCACGAGTGCATGGAGTTCTTATTTTTGTTTGTTTTTGTTTTGTCAGAAACTGATTTACAAGACTTTGTGTCAATCTCACCTCATGTGCCTCACCTCTGGGTTACTCCTGCAGGGGTGTATTCCAGAAAGCTTGGTTAACTTATTATTTGGTAAAACATAACCTTTGGGTTGATCCCACAAACCCGCATACCGTGAGTATGTCAGTTCCAAAACACCTGATAAGAGTTAGTTTAATCAACCTCCTACTGGTTACCCAGAGTTAATGCGCTTCCATAAAGACATTTTTAATGGATAACCGATTTCACCAGCCAAAATTTCACAGAGGAGGAGTTAGAGTTTTAATGCATGCTTATGAAGAATTGAAGCCAATAATAATGAATAAAAAGCAATGCACCTAAAAAATAAAGAAAATAACGTTATGTGTTAGTTTGGTTAGTTTGTTAGTTTGGGTGGGTTTGGTTCATTTGCAGCCCTGTTTTTAAAAACAAAACTGTTACCATCATGGATGTGTAGGGGAGGGACTTAATATTGCTGTACCAGTTGAAATATGTCATTGATTGACAGCAAAATGTTAGAAGTAAATTTCAGTCTTCTGCTTGTTTGTTTTATTCAATGTTCATACATATATGTACTCTTATGTTCACGTAATGTAAAACACATATGAGCTAGAACATTGGTTTAATTAAATGAAGAGACATTACAGTGCTAGTACCTGTCACGCTCAGTCACCAGGCAGACACGGAAAGATAGGTTTCACAGGTAAGTATATTTATTGTGCAACAAGCAGATATAGAACTCACAGGAGCGGAGCAGGTAATCAACTCAGGTAAGGCAACTCAAAAGCTCCAGTTCATCAAACAAACTGAAGGAAGACAACACAGTTAAGTGGCTTGTTGCAGATGAGTAACAGAGGTAATTTGTCATTAACAACACAAAGTCTTATAGCGAACTCTTTCAACAAAGGCTCAAGAGAAATATTTCGTCTTTTGGAAGCGGCAGTCAAATTCGGCAAACGAGGTAACTCAGGCAGGCAGAGAGGTTGGCAGAACAGAGAGTGTTTTCAGCGAAGGACATCAGGTAAGGACCTTGAGCTCAGCCAACGCATGTTGGTCTGAGCTGAGCTTTTAAGGTGAGTGAGTTATTGGGAACAGGTGTTTAGAATTCCGGTGATTGTGATCGGGTAATTTGGTCAAGTTCAGGAGTGACTGGTTGTGGTGTTCTGGTGACTGACTCAGGATCGGGTGCTTGTGAGGCTGTGACAGTACCCCACTGGCAAATATATGAGAAAAAACAGTGAAGATGCATGGTATCAATATTCCCACACCTTTACAATAAACGGCAAGTTACCTATCAATACTATAAATTCGCTATTTAAATATCTTCTTCACATCACATGTTTAAAGTAATCTTTAAAAAACAAAACCTAATGGCATACACTATCCTTCACGGTGTCAAACATCAATCAGTCCCTACATAAATTTGGGGGGACAAGAGGGTGTCTCCCCGGGAGTTATTCCATGTAAAGCCACTGCACATGCCCACATTGTACAAAAAATGCCCTGACACAAAAAACTGATGCAATTTTTTTTCTCTGTGCTATGCGCAGACCCGCGGTTTGTGACATTTGCAATGTGGTCTCAAGAGATGTGTTAAATAAATTAACCAATCTTTTGAAAACCGGTAACGCTCTAATAATCATTAGGAAATTAAAATACATCAATACATAAGGGATAATGGACAGGCTGCCTTTCCATTATCCCACTTATTACACGGCTACTTGCCACATAAGGAAAAAAATTGGACATGAATATGAATTTGAAACATTTTATTGGCATATTTGTTTTACATTAACATTTTCATCCTTCCGCGAAACTATATAGTACCACGTGACTAACATTTAAACGTTAGTAAGACAATTTATAACATCTACGTATGAATGACATTAATTATTAATAGAAAAAAAATTCTATCGTTAATTGTGGTTGTCCAGTGTTTGTCACAAGATGGCGCCAAACGGTACTTTGGAGCGGTTAATATTCGAAAAGAACGAACCTGCAAATGTCTCAAATGACCAATCAGAATCAAGAATTCCAGAGAGGCGTGTAATAAGCGGTCTTATAACTCTCTCCCGGCGTAAAAACTTAGTATAATTTGTGCCTCCACTGCTACCGAGCAGGTTATATTCAGAGAGTAAGTTCCTATGGTTACATACATACACAGTAAGTTACCTCCGTTTTTGGAACTGAAAGTGAAGGTAACCCACTAACTTACCCTTAAACTTACCCGGGTATGTCACATAACCTGCTTTCTGGAATACACCCCAGGTCTTATGTATGGCATCTTGCGGCTTCAGTTTTCTTCAGCAGTATCTACATCTGAACCTTGCATTATTTGTCTACAGAAATGGTGCAAATGCAGTCAGTTCTCGGCTGAGGATCTGTTTAACATCTCTCAGAACCAGGTTGTATACCCAGGAATTCGTGTAACCAATAATATTTAAAAAATAAAAATGAATATATGCATCTTTCTGCTTCTTAATCCCAATCAAGTCCATTGTTTCTTATCATATAGGTTTACAAATGTGCATGGACGCTTTAGTAACAAATCATAAAACAGCATCATATAGTAAATTTTTTGTTTATTAGTGTATTCATTTCTTTATTTTCAAAGCTAAAAAATTAAATAATCTGGCTTTATTCTAAGGTTTTTGTTTGTTTGTTTTTTTCAATGTAAATACTAAATGTCAACATGTCAACCAAGTTAAGGCAACCCTCTTAAGTTGAGTGGCATCAAATGTTTTAATAAAAAGATCAGTAAATGATAATGTAACAAGGGCTGAGAGATGACGAGGCGTGTGAATTCAAATACAAGTTGTTTATTGCGAAACAGAGCGTAGACATACAGGCTGGGTAGTCGAACAGGCTGAGACTGTGACAGATAACTTGGAGAAGGAAAGAATAATAAAATTAAAAACAAATAGAATTATCCACTTACATGTTTCCGGCTCTAGTCCTTCTATACAAAGACCATTTATATAAAACAAAACTGGTCTTAATATAGATCCATGAGGAGCCTGCTAGGCCATCAGTCAAAGAAATCAAATGTTTGGGTAAGTAAGTATAACAGCTGATTTATTATTATTACTATCAGCCAAAGCAGTATTGCTGTCATTGGCATAGCAGACAATCTGGAAATAGTTTGATAATTTTTCTGTAGAGAGGAATATCCATGTGTCTGATAAAATAAGATTTATTTATTTATTATTATTATTATTATTATTATTATTATTATTTAAGATTATTATATGGAATATAAACAGCATACCACCAACTCTAAATATTCTTAGTGATACATGCTTAATAATCTGTTAAACATTGACAAAAAAAATTGACAGCCAAGCAGAATTCAATAAAAAGAACGTCATTGTCATTTGATCTAAGAACTAATATAATCATCTATGTAGTTATTTATTTATTTATTTTTTGTTGGTCTGAATCGTCCTGGAATCTACAGAAAATATTAAAAGCAATGCAAATATTAATACATGATGTACAAGAATTTTAGAGAGCAATGCAAACCCAGAAATTTAGGCAATTTGGAGATCCCAACCAGGACATATACTGACATAGTATCAAAGCGTTTTTGTTTTTTTTTTCGTTATTGATTTACAAGTTAACAAAGTCAAAACTTGTAACTTGTCTTACTTATTTGAAAAGGTTTTTTTGTTGTACATTTAAAAGGTAATGCATTACTTGACTAGCTACTGAAAAAAAAATAATAATAATAATATTTCATGTTTATATTGTATAACTCCCAAAACTGTTGATGACGAAACAAAAACAAACAAACAAACAAATAAAACATGTAACTTGGTAGATATTTCACCACAGATGTTTAATGCATTTTTCACAAAAGGTTTTTCCCTGATTGCGTACACTGGCCGAGCAACTGCTGTTGAGATGAAATGGAATACTAACAGAAAATATGCTAAAACTTCTTGCAGAATGGAGCCAGAATGGGCACCGACTCTAGCACCAGCATATTGCTGGATCATAGTTGTACAGTTTAGGCAAAGCCAGGGGTGGTTTCTCAGTTGTATTGTAGAGCTACTTAACTTTTGGTTGCAGTCTGGCCTCCCCAGTTTATGTCATTTGGCCATGTTTACCATTGTCAAAAATAACCCTGCTCGTCGGTTTACATGGAGATGTGTTCTTGTAAGTCAGCAGCGCTGTCAGGGCTTATTCGTGCACAAACAGGCACTCACATAGGCGCAGGTCCTTATTCTGTCACACTGGATCGGTCTGTAAGGGCTCGGATGGTGAGCCTGGTCAGGGGGCCTGTTGGGACTGGCTGCACGGGTCACAAGGGGCTTCAGGCCTGACTGTGGGCAGCAACACCCAGCCAAGGTGGACTGATAGGTGACCTGAATAGACAGCAGGAGTAAGGTGAAAGAGCGGGACTGTGGAGTAGCACAGCGCATAAATGTGACCTGTGGGCCTGTTGAGGAAAGGATGTGTCATATTGCATTACTTCGTAAGACTCCTGCTGCAGTAATTCACTCTTCTGTTTGGTGGCTGTGTATGTTTGTGCATGAACCAGGACACAGGCTGTTGTCATGTGCAAACAAGAGGCTAGCGTAAGTCCATTGTTGTTTTAAATTCATGCTGCACTTGAGACAGACAAGGATACATTCATTAAACATATGCAGGGATGAGTTTTTCTGTTTCACTGTGTGCTAAGGATTGACAGTGAAACAGCTAAATATCTTATAATTTGGGAATTCAACAAGATTAAGTGCTAGTTCATCCAAAAATGACAAAAATAATGTATTTTAAAGAATGTCCGCATTTTCAGTAACAACCTTCAAGCATTAAATAGCATAACATGACTCTCCTTGTGCACACTTCATTGTATTGAATATATAAACCCACTTAAGAGTAAAGCTAGCACAATGGCTTCTTAATATAATACATTAAACTACACGTGTTAAACTACAACTACATATCTGTTATAGAAATGTTAACGTCTGACAGTAATGTAATTTTATAATTTTGATGATTGTTGAAAATTATAACTGAATGTGAAATTATATGATTTGCTTTGGAACAATTTTCCCTCGTGCGAGGACATTTTAATAATCACAAAGAAATGACAAGTGACACTGAACTAAACTCTTCAACATTTTTTTTGTGTATGTTTTCTAACTTGCATCAGTGGTCAAATGCTATTACATGGCTTTTACAGCAATCAGTGGTCAAATGTTTTAGAGTAAAGAGCGTAGTTCAAGGCACAGATGAATAAGTGAACATCCAGTTGAGCAAAATCTGTGATCATGTTTAGTCTATCCTTAAGGTTACAGAAAACAGAAAACCTCTGTCTGGGTGTATTTTGTGAAAATTACCAGCTAATTGCACTAGGCTATACTAATTTCTTATTTTTCTGATGTAAAACATATAATATATATATTAAGGACTAGAATTTGTCCAAGCCATTTCCCATAGAACAGCATCTCCGTTGACAGAGGTTATAACAGAGGATATGGCATCAACATATAATTGCCCCCAAACACACGTTGCCAGATCTTTAGCCAGCATCTCACCCATGCTGCAGATAAACACATGGAGTGATGAATGATCAATCACACACACTATGGATTTCTCTGGCAGCGCAATGTGTGAAGGTAATGAATGTGTCAGTGCAGTCAGGTCAGTGTATGATGTTCTCAATCTCTGCCGCCAGGGTCACTGCCGGTGGTCTGACCAGCTGCTAGCCTGAGGGGGAAGTGATGCTCCGGTGCATCCTGTGACAGTCACGACTGCTGTTCTGGCGAGTGAGACGCTGCACTGAAGCTCCAGGCAGCATCTCCGTCTCTCTTGCACATATGGTGTCCCTCCTGCGGGGCCCCTCCAGGGCCCAGAGTGCTCAGATAATGAAGGTCTAACACCTACAGCCTCTTCCTTTCCCAGGGGGATGTAGGGAGATAAAAGGTGTTGTTTTTATTGCTTCTTTTATGCATTTATCTTGAAGGTAGGGTATGTGGGCACCATAATAAAATATCAGCAAAACACAAGACACTGAGGAAATAATAGTAATGACTGGCACTGAGCTAAACCCATTTTCGGCAATTTGGAATCTAGAAGTATATTTCCCATTCTAAAATGCTGAATATATTCGTCAAGATTTCCAAAAAGAACCAGATATCAACTGGAATTCTAAAAGTGACATACTTGTTTACTGAAAATCACTACAGGTATTTTTGATATAGAGTTATTTATTAGTTTGTATGTACATACATGTGTATCATATTGTATATAGGGGTATATATAGTCTGAGGATTCATTACTTCTTGTTGTCTTGCTGTGTGTACATATATTTCTTATATTACTTATATTTTCTTATATTTTTTTATCTTATTTATATAGTAATATCATATTCTATTCTACTTTATTCTCTTTTTATTCTATTTTATTTTATTGTTAGTTTACTTTTTTAAAATTATATTATTACATTTATCTACTGTACTTACTTTTATATTTAACTTCTATTTTGCTGTTTTACTCTTACTTAAATTGTTTTACTTAACAGTTTTTTTAATGTGTCAATTTGTTGGGGCAGTTGTGCAATACATTTCACATCATGTCGTACCGTGTATGTATATGAACGTGACAAATAAAATTTGAATTTGAATTTATTTTATAAGAAAGAACTCCAAAACTGCATTCATGATGACACATTCAGTGCAAGTTTTTTGTCTTAAGAATAGTTCTTATTAATGATTCTGACTTTGTATTATAGTGAAAAAAAAATTAACTATTAAGTCTCAAAATACCAAAAAAAAACTATCACTATAAATAAAAATGACCTTTATTATTGTGTATTGTATAAAAGCAGAATTTTTAGCATAAGTACTCCAGTATTCAGTGTCACATGATCCTTCTGTAATTCAGTGCTTAAAAAAAATTTACATTGTCACTAAATATTTTTTGGCAAACATGATAATTTTTTATTTTATTATTTAATTAATCATATTAAAAAGAACAACATTTATTTGAAATAGTATTATTTTTTGTATTAAGGTAAAAAAACAAACAAAAAAGCATTGTTTCCTCCTATATTCAATATCACTATATTCTATATCACAGTGCTGTTCATATGAATACACAACATAAAACAATCAATCCCCATTCTTACTACTCAGATGATAGTGGCGACTTCCCGTAATCGCCCTCCACATTAAATATTGGGCATAATTTTCCTGCCTTTACACAGCTGATGGTTTTTTGTATAGAACCCACTCAGTTTCACTATGTTAGAGTGATTGAAGCCGATAAAGTGGACATGTGTAAGTACCATTACTACTTTTTACCTAGGAGGCCGTATTTCACTGATGCACTAATAGGTCACTGGAGTGTCATTCGATGAATAGGAGTTTGATCAAGAGACGATGGTTGCTATGGAAATGGGCCAGGTAACACAACTTGAGGCCCTGATGAGAGGAAAAGACCACTATACAATCAACAGCAGCACACACATCACTTAAAGAGCGATGGGTAGATATGGTAACGGTCAAGGATACAGGCTGTGATTTGCAGATATATATAATCATACAAAAAGCCACAAAAACCCAACCATACAAGAGATTTGATTAGGTCATGTGAATAAATAGAGACTGATACATAAAATGCATTATCATACTGATTGTGACATCTGAGACAGAAACTCAACAGACGTTAGATCCATTTGCATGCTGTTTAATTTTAACAGAAGCGTGGTCAAACAAGCGTGGTCAATCAGAGGTAAACAAACACAGTGAAGGCAGTTCAGAACAGTACCGTGAAGCAGGCAAAAGGTTGAGGTATCAGGCAAGTATCAAACACAATAGTCAAGGCGGAGGTCGAGGCAACAGGCGAGAAACAGAGTCGAGATAAACAATCCAAGGTGGGTATCAGGTCAGTCCGAAAAAACACAGGGATAAACGCTCAGAGATGTCGCAGGCAACAAAACTTCGCATTGAATGTTAGTCCGTGCTTCCCTTAAATATTGTGGATGATGAATGACACCTGGAGTGGAAAAGTACTGGGAGTGTTCTGATGAAAACGGTCCGGGTGGAACTTAAAACTCAGGGGAAGGTTCCCGCTGATGGCGGTCAGACAGCGCCACAGAGGACCGCCCGTTAACAGAGCCCCCCTCCTGCGAGCGGCTCCGGAAGCGAGAGGGCCGACGTCGGGGTCTACCTCGTGGTCTGGGTGCAGGTTTGTTGGGATGTTCACGGTGGAAGATCTCGGTGAGGGATGGATCATAGATGTCTCTGGCATTGACCCAGGATCTCTCCTCTGGGCCATATCCCTCCCAATCCACCAGGTACTGCAACGTGGCACCCCGACGTCTGGAGTCCAGGATTTCGTTGACCTGGTATAGCACCTCTCCGTCAACGATGAGGGGGGGTGTCTCTGGGGTGGCGGCCTCGTCCTGGCCCCTCTGTCCTTCCGGCGCATCAGCGGGCTTCAACAGGGAGACATGAAATGTGGGTGAGATACGATATTGAGCAGGTAAGGCAAGACGGAATGAAACTGGAGTTATTTGACGAGTAATTTGAAAAGGACCCACATACCTAGGATTGAGTTTCTTGCATGTGCGTTGTAGGCGGAGATCCCTGGTGGACAGCCATACCCATTGTCCAGGCTCATAAGCAGGATTGGGTCTTCTGTGACGGTCGGCTTGTTCAGTGGATCTGCGGACTGCTCTTCGAAGATGTACATGAGCACGGTTCCATGTCTCTTCGCTATGCTGGAGCCAATGATCGAGAGCGGGTAAGTTAGAGGGTTGTCCTGTCCATGGAAACATGGGAGGTTGATAGCCCAGTATACATTTGAAGGGAGTCATGCCTGTGGCAGGTTTCAGGAGAGAGTTTTGAGCGTATTCGGCCCATATCAGGTACTGACTCCAGTTCTCTTGTCGGTCATGGCAGTAAGATCGTAGGAATCGGGTAAGCTCTTGATTCAGACGCTCTGCTTGCCCGTTAGACTGCGGGTGATAGCCTGAAGTGAGACTTACGTTTATGCTCATGTGTTCACAGAAAGCGTGCCACAA
>JAUMHQ010000076.1:2569397-2580491 GCA_032361165.1 Enteromius paludinosus | reverse complement strand
TAAAGGTGAAAGTCACCATAGCTTGTAGTATAGACTCCAACCCAACTTTGGGAAGAGATTAACGGCGATATTTTTTTAATCGCACGATAAGAGTCGATAACGGCCCACCACTAGTTCTGACACAAGGTGGATGGTGGCTGTGATGTCTGGAGAGCTGAAACTAGGATTGTCATGGATCATATGGAGGAGTTTCTGGTGGAGATTTGGGAGAGTGAAAGTGTGATAGTTTGGACAGGATGGAGGTGGGGAATGTTGTGTGTTGGCTTCTGTTATCTCTGTCAAGATATCCCGTTGTACTGGTGCAAAAGTTATCATGGAGGGAAGGATAGGATCTGGACTGCTGTGGTTATTAGATTGTTGGGGTTCATGAATTTGAGAGAGGACGTCAGCCTTGCCATTCTTAGTTCCAGGTCTGTAGGTTATTTTGAAATTGAAGTGGGAGAAGAATAGGTGTATACGAATGATACAAATGAGATTGTAGGCGCTGCGAAGATCAAGTTTGTTGAAAAACTTGGCAGAGTGGAGCTGTTCAAGAGCTGAGGGACTAGGGGTAATGGGTTCTGAAACTTTATGGTTATGTCGTTCAGGCTGCGATAGTCAATGCAGGGTCTCAGTCCGCAATCTTTCTTTTTTACAAAAAAGAAGCCTGCCGACGCTGGAGATGTGGAGGGGCGAATGAAGCCCTTTGCTAGCTCCTCCTCAATGTATTCTGTCATAGCCTCTGACGTGGTGATGTCAAATTGGGCAGTGAGCTAGTAGATGACCCGGTTGGTCACAGTAAAGATACAGGCGGTTCCTCACTCTGCGATCTCTTTCTTCGGAGGTGAGGTGATTAAAACCAAGTTGCATGGGTTCAGGGTTCCTTCCTTGACGGAACCCACAGTTGTTCCCTGGCCTCTTTCCCTCCAATGGGGTGCTCAAAGACTTTCCGAAACTGTTGCAAAAAAAACATTAAATGAAGGAAATGTTATGTTACCTCCAGACCACAGCACTGTAGCCCAGTCCAAGGCCCGTCCGGTGAGCAGTGAACAGACGAAAGACACACGGGCATCATCTGAGGTCTTCTGTAACAAAGAGTCATTAACAATTCTGGGGAAAAGTCAGGGCAGGCAGCAAACAATCAAAATATCAGTCAGCACAGTCACAAGGGCAGGTGGCAGAGTTTCAGGCAGAGTCAGGCAATCCGGGGCATACACAGAATGGCAAGGTAGTTCAGGCAAGAACTAGACTTCACATCTTGCTGAAGTCAGAGTATGGCTTATAATGTTGCAGTAATGAGCAACACCTGGATGGGTGATGAAACTCCGGTACGGGGTCTAGTACTCGGGTGCGGGTGCCCTCTGGTGTTGATCGGAAAAAGCCACAGAGGTCTCATTCATGACAGCAACTGAATGCATATTGTTCATACTGTGTGCACTGGAAGTAGTGATTGGAATCAGGTGGTGGTGACAGGTGCATGTAATTCATAACTCTGGTGAAACTGATCGTAGTGACTGCATAATGGTGGTCTGTGACATTACCCCCTCCGACGTCGCAGTGGCCTTCCCCTTCCTTTGGGGGCTGGACAATCTGGGTGACTGGAATGGAACTCTTGCAGTAGAAGGGGATCCAGAACATCCTCCCTAGGAACCCAGGACTGCTCTTCTGGGCCATAACCTTCCCAGTCTACAAGGTATTCTATTCCGCCAACACAATGTCGGGTGTTCAGGATTTCACAAACGTGATAGCTGGAGCCCTCATCAATGAACAGCGGAGGATGGGGTTCTTCTGCATGGCCAGGCTCTGTGGGAGGAGAAACAGAAACGTAGTAAGGCTTTAACAGAGAAACATGAAATGTGGTATGAATCCTGTGTTGACAGTACGTGACGGGGTTGATCTTCTCCACAGTTGTGAAGGGACCAACAAATCTGGGGCGAAAATCTTGAGTGGACAGCCAGACCTTCTTGCCTACTTGATAGGAGGGAGCTTCAGAATGACGACGGTCAGCAAAGGTCTTCTGCCTGTGCACTGCCCTATGAAGATGATGGTGAGCCTCGTCCCAGACTTTCTCACTCTCCCGGAACCAGTAGTCGACAGAAGGTACATGCGACGGTTCTCTGTTCGGTCTATAGGAGGAATGAACTGAAGATGGGTGGACAGTCCGGTGGAGGTTCAGGGACTGGCTCGGAGGCGGCTGGAGGGTTTTACCACTGAATGGTACAGACAAAGAGTTTCTTAGGAATAATTAATTCTGGGGTATCTGGTTCCTCAACCTGGAGATCTTGGACCAGGGACGATAAGTGTTCGTGGTTTCCAGGTTCGGTTACAATCCTTGATGAAATGTGGTTAGGAGAGATTGTTCCTTCCATCTGCTGGCCGCGGCTAAAGTGCGAAATTTGAAAGCAAATGCATGAATAGACATTTTATCTTGTTTGAGATGATAGAGTTCCTCACCCGCTGATGTCTCAGCATGTGTCTGACTGAAAACCTCCGCCCACCGCAGCGCTGGTCCTGCAAGGCAAGAAAACCCAAAACAATTTTGCCATTATATGAAATATACACTGTTGGGTATGTAGCGAAAGCAATGGAGCACTGTAACAAAAATGTAATATGGTCTGAGCTTCTGTTATGAAGCGGACTATACAAAGGAGGTAAGTGTTCTTAAAGTTATTTATTGTAAGCAGCAGAGGAGTAACAGATATGCAGCTGGTGGAAATGGTAAGTAGATTAATAGTAGAAAGATTAACACAACAGGAATGAGTATTAAACTGAATTACTTTCTTTTGCAGGAGTGCAGGATCGATGGAGGACACCAGGGGGATGGATGAGACAGGGAACAACAGCCACACACCACAGCTTGAGACACTGGAGAATCAGAGAGGAGATCCAAGGTGCCTGGAGAAGACAAAGATGGCGAAGAACAAGGGGTATCAGAAGGTAAGTAGTCAGGTAGGTATCGTTTAAGGATATAGCTTGTCAAAGTAGAGTCCACTTGTCGGGAAGAGCTTGGGCAGTGAATGCTGTGTGGTTTTATACTGTGTGCACTGGGAGTGGTGACTGGAATCAGGTGGTGGTGACAGGTGCATGTAATTCAGAACTCTGGTGAAAGTGATTGTTGTGACTGCATGAGAGTGAAGCCTGGCGTGTCTGTGACACATATATGCCTTTTTTATTTTTATGTGGAATAAAAATAACTCACACTCTTATGAATATGTTTTGTTTTGCTTAGTTTTTTTTTTTTTAATTCTTAATTATTTATTTATTTTACGTGGTAAGTCGTGGGGTAATAATGCACTACATAGAAGAGACTGAAAGATTTGGATATCTTAAGCTGTCAAATGGACAAAAAAATAAACTTGAACTCTAAGTACTTTCATAATCATATCTTACACAAATGCACAGTACACTGCACACATTTTTGGAATGCATTTAGGAAAAACCAATTGATTTGATAAGATGCAATACTTGGCACAAGAACCTAATTCATATAAAGCAATAGCAACATGCATTAGTAAGTGTTTGGCTTCCACTGTATTTTCTGCAAAGGCCATGCTTGTAACATTAAATCACAATATAAAACTGCCATGTCATTCCAAATGTTTTGTTTCCATTTCAAAACTATGAACTCCTAGAAGACAACTTTCTCGCACCATCCCTTTCTTTTCCAGAGAAGTCTAGTAATTGAGGGAGGAATGTGCAAATGGCTATGTTTACACAAGACAGACTTGCAGGATGATGCTACTAATTCTCATCTTTTGTTTAGTAAAGTTAGCACCATAGAAGACAGCATTCTTGGCATAGTATTAGATGTGTCAGAAAGCCAAACATGCCAATTACACACTGGGGTGCCATGCTGAGTTTCCTAACTTCTTTACTCAGCGGACTGGCTTTCTCTGACAGGGCCACTGACAGAACTCGCAAACTTTCCGCTGCTATGGTAACATTGACACAAATTGGCACTCTTCACATTGCAAAAATGTTGTTTACAATGTATACAATTCATATTTAAAATGTATATATATATATTTATTGGGTGTGGAGTTTAGGGTATACAGTATATTCAGTTGATGGAATTGATTCAGTCAATGTCAGCATACTATAGTTGTTATATTGATTCTCTCCAGCTCACGCATTAAACTTATCTGTCCAAGACAAGAGATGATAACTGTTTACTCTGTAACCTTGTCAACCAAAGGTAACTGATCAGGAGGCTTGAGAAAATGGAACAGCAAACAGAAGGTTATCTTATACTCACACAGTGATGAGGTGCACCTGAGGGCAATCAAGTGCACGCCAATATTCATTGCCCTTTTTTATAAAGCTCAAAGGCAGTTGGTCTCTCTGGCAAGTTCCCATATGTAACATCTCAGATCCCTCCTTCATTTTGTAGCATTAAAAGTAAATGGGCAAGAGACAAGAGAAACATTTATTTTCTAAAAAGTAATTTACATCAATCTCAAAAGAATGCTGCTCTGCCATATCTATGTCTTTCAACATATACAAAAACAAACAAATATTCCTACATCAAATATACAAATATTCCTATATCAATTATACATATATATATATGGCATGGAATTATGAAGTGTACTTGCCTTGAACTGTCTTTCCCACAAGAAGGCTTCTGTGTCCTTAACTCCAAACATAGTTTGAGTTCTGCAATGAAAGAAAATGAACATCAATGGTTTACATAAAATATGAACACGTAATCATACTGTTGTTGTATCAAAATGTAAAGTAAAAAGGCAGGAGAGAAACAAACATTATTTTACTCTTACTAAAAGTAATATTAACAACAACATGATGGAATAATGACGTTTACTTGCCTTAACCATCTTTCCCTCTCTTCTGAAGAAGCTAAGAAAATCGCCTCCTTCCTCACATACGCAGCCGGCTTCTGCATCCTTAACTGCCGGCGCGGGTATTAACACACAAGCTCAACAAGTCTGAAATATTACATCCACAACATTACTTTCAACAATTATCACTTCATCAGCCTCAAAATAATTATGCTAGTCTTTATTACAAAGCACCATTTCCAATCAGTTTAACAGCAAAAAATTAGATGACAAATTTATATGTAAATGTTTTAATAAAAGTCTATTAATACCTAAACAAGAGCGAAAAATCGTGTGTCAATATGATATAAGACACTCACGGTTGTTATATAAAAAGTATATCTGCCGTTCAGCAAGGCCGTTAATTTCTGAGAAAAAAAAAGTGTCTGCGTATTTTTCAATATTAAAAAAATAAAGCTGTTTTCAGACTATTCCTGCCTTCCATGAAGTCTCTAAATACTCCTGGACACAAACAATGAATCATGACTTTAGATTTTTAAACTTTACTTACCAAAAACACATTTCACTCGCTTCCATCTCGAGACGAAGAAAAAAATGCGGCTTCTCGCAGTGGTGTCGTCCACTGTTAACGTGATGTGCGTGCTCTCTTTAACGTCCGCGTTCTCAACCTAGCAGCGCCAGGTTATGGATCAAGACGCATTTTCAACCCAAAATTGGGTTAAAACAACCCAATGCCCTTACCCAGCGGTCTCAACCCAGCGTTTGGGTTGAAAAAATAACCCAGCGTTTTTTTTAGAGTGTATGGTAAAAGACTTTGAATTAGTTATTGGTAAAGTTGTGTAATAAAGTAAACTGGATATTTAATGTTATTTTAGAGTAAAATACTGTTTAATGTGTGCATATACTACTTGTGATGTGTTTTGATACATACTGTCTTTCCCATTGTCACCTATGTTTTTGATAGCTGTGTATAAAGGTACAAAACATATTTTAGTATGGCCAGCTCAATCAATTCAAACCACTGTGTACAGTTTTGGAGAGAAGAGTGCAGCCAATTTCTTCCTCCACCATCTCTGAACTCGCAGATGTTCTGATAGACAGTACTTCACTGAAGACTGTTCAGAAGTTGAATCTCTTGTAAGATGGTTGAATGCTGTATTAAAGTTATATTCATAAATATGTTTCCCATATGTTCATGTTATTTTGTCCAACCCCTGTAAGTGGATGAGAAACCTTTTTTTACTTTATTAACACACATTCTTTATCTTTATCTATTCTTTTTGGCCAATATATCTAACCTGATCCGCCTTTAAGATGACATTCCTTTTTTAGTTTATGTGAACTCATAAACTAAAGCGCTGCGAGATGGACATGATGGATACGCACAGATGCCAAATGTCCAGTTTTCTGTGCTTTCTTCCCACAATGACAGCGACTACAGCTACATATCTTGGTGTCATGCTGATGGCTTAAGCTTTACAATGGCAACTACTACACTAGATTTTAACAGCACTGTGTAACTAAGCAGATCACTTACAAATAAATATAAATATATATATATATATATAAATACAGTACAGGCTGTAAAGTTTGAACAAAGGCATAGAAATCAGTAAAGAGTTATCTTATAATAACAACTGCTTTTTTCAACATTATAAAAATGTCATATTATGAAAGTAAGATGACTATAAATGTCATTTCATAAAACAGTTTAATGTCATGTTATGGCAATATCTGTTTGCTGTCTTTAGCCGGGCAACAATATGTTCTAGTGAGCTCCAATGACTTCATTTCAAACTAAAATGCTGTTGTTTGTCAAAACTTGTAGTGTGAATTATGGTGAATGCTGGATGTTATTTTTTCACATAGTATTGCTTGGTAAGTCAAGGGAGGGATCTAAACATCTGCATAATTCTTTGAAACTGGAGGCCCATGAGTGCAGGTTGAAACAGAGGGTTCCAAATGCCACGATGAGCCACATGCTAATTAGTCCTGGAGAGAGTTAGAGAGATCTCCTAATGACACTCCCCCGGGGAATTCAACCACCAAACTCACAAAATTTCAGAGCGCGCTTCTGTCGGTTCTGACAGCGAGAGCAATGGGAACAGCTTTTACTGGGGGAAACAAAGACTTTGCTGAGCTCCTGTGGGAGGCTTCATTTGAATCCTCTGTCTCTCGCAGTAGCTGTAGCGTCAGTTCCTTCTAAGCAGTTACACGAAACAGCTGCATAATTGTGCCTCAAGCTTCAGTGCGTGGAGCAGGAAACTATAACATGGAAGGGAATGGAAAAACTTCACTTGATTTGGGAAAAGTTTGAGTATACTCACAGTACTGCTAAAAGGAATGTGTAGTTTTGTTCACTTCAGAAGCAGATGTTCCACAAAATGCATTAGAAGCTAGTTCATCCATTTGACTGGGGTTGTTCTCAGGGCTTCCTGGTGAAAGGAATAGTATTTATTTATATATATATATATATTTTTTTTTTTTTCATGTCCACAGCACAGTAATTAACATTCAGTGGTTTAGCATGAACCATTAACCCCTGCTGGCTGAAACTGCACTTTTAATTAATCAAAAAGTAAGCGAAATCGAGAACATCTTACTACAGTATTAAAAAAAAACTAATTTGGTTGCTATTTAGATTAACGCATGGCTGATTGTTTTTTTTTTTATTCAACTTAAACTAATCTATAATTTAATGTAATTGAATTTCATCTTAAAAATGAAAATAAATAAATAAAAAAGTTGTAACTTGTAAGACTACCTTACTGTCAATAAGCAGCAAATTAGGAGTTTATTGAAGGGAAGCTTGGTTATTAGTTAATATGTGTTCCCTTAAAACCCTTAAAAGAGAATATAAGAATTTATGATTATTATTAGGTCCCACTTTATATTAAGTGTCCCCAATACCTGTGTACTTACATAGTAACTAGATGTATGTATGTACTATGTAACCACAGTGTAAGTACACATTGCTATATAGTTCAATTCTATTCAAATCAATTCAAATTTTTTGTATAGCACTTTTCATGATACATAATTGCAAAGCAGCTTTACACCAAAGTCATGTTTTACAGTAGTAGTAGTTTGTACATGTACAGTACATATGGCATAGATGTGAGAAAAAGATCAATTAATAACGTAATTGAACAGACAAGGAACATTATAAACATAGTTTTCTAAAACTCGTTTCGGGAGGAGGGTACGAAGGCTCCCCCCTTATTTATGATCTCCGCCTGCCTATTTCCCAATTATTCCATTAGCCCATCATATCCCTTTAACTGCTCCATAAATAAGCCAGATCCACTTTCTTCCTCATCTAGATCATAGTATCCAGATAGCTAGGATGTCTGACTCTAACAGTTCTTCCGAAGCTGAATCAGTATACGAGGACTCAGCTCCTCCCCCAACCACCGCTGCCACTGCTGCTACTACCTTAACCAATGCAGCCTGCTCTCCAAGAGGGCCTTGGCTCCTTCAGGAGGCCGTAGGCCTACCAGGCCTTAACCCGCAACCTCTCCACGCCGGCTAAGATCAAGATCCCCACCTCCACAAAGGACCCCGCAAGCTTCTCCTGCCGCTTCTCGCTCTTCCTCCCGCTCGCCAGCTCCAACTATGGAGAAGATAACCATGCCCATGCTCAAGCAAGCTCTGAACAAAGCCAGCATTAGCTTCTCCAGAAAAGCTCCAAAAGCCGACCTGCTAGCCCTCTACACTTCCCACTCTGCAGGTAGCAGCCAATCCCAAATCTCCTCCCACAGAAAAAAGGAGGAAAAAACTAAGCATTGCTTAACTCACCCTCCTGTTATTTCTGCTCCAGCCTGGCCTTGAGCTTCCTCCCGAAACGCTCCATCCGCCAGCCAGGGAAAAGCCCCAGACGTTCCCGCGGTGGTGGATCTCACATCCTCTGCTCCGTCAACCTCCTGAGCTTCCACCCAACTCCCGCCAAGCTTCCCATGGCCTCCCGTTCCTGCACCCCGCTCTACCTCCACGTCCCGCCCTCCGTTCACTCTTCAGACTGCCAGACCCCTCCCCGCACCTCCAAACGCTCTCGCGCTGGACCCCACCCCGGTGTCTCCTTCTCTACGGGCTCAAATTCTCGCAGGTGCAGATGTAGACCTCTATTCCCTCCTTTCCCCATTCATTCCCAATTCTACAGATCGCCAAGTCGAGTGTGGTGAATTCAGAGTCTCCCTCCGCAATTCACCATCAAACCCCTCTCCCATCCTGTCACTTTCAGAATTTATAGTCGCTTTCAATCGCTACTCAGAAATCATCTGTTCCGAACACCCTAACCGCAGGCGCGAGCTCAGCGCTTATATGGCGCTGATCGCTGAGCTCACGCTGTCATTCGGAGGTGCTCATTTCTACACCTACCATCGACTATTTTCAGCGAAATGTGCCATACGAGTAGCTCAGTGGAACAAGTGCCCTTACTGGGGAGCATTCGACATTGAGCTACACAACCGCGTATTCACAGGCTGCCATAATATCACTCGCGCGGTCTGCAGATCGGTTTCACATTCCTCCGTCACCTGCCCCTACGTTAACCCCTTCACTTCCTTCGGTTCTGAACCCTCTTCTCCCCACTCTACTAGCCACGTTCCTAATGTTCCA
Organism: Enteromius paludinosus; assembly: GCA_032361165.1. Classification (NCBI taxonomy): domain Eukaryota; kingdom Metazoa; phylum Chordata; class Actinopteri; order Cypriniformes; family Cyprinidae; genus Enteromius; species Enteromius paludinosus. Next base: position 2,571,096 of record JAUMHQ010000076.1, on the reverse strand, counting down.
TCCCTTCTCTCTCTTTCCCCTCGGCAATCATCTCACCCCCTTTCTTGCAACCCCCCCGATGCCGCTTCATGCATGTCTGCAATTTCTGCGGCGGAGCCCATGCTAAATTCATTTGTCCTGTTGACAAATCCCTAAATAAAAATCGCAAAAAGTACCTCTCGACTCCTGTCAATATTTCTCAACTAACTACTGAATTATCTTCTCATTCCGACGCTAATTTCTCCGCTTATCTCCTTTCAGGACAAAAGCACGGATTTCATCCAGGCATCAGCTGCCTGCCCACTCAGACCTACATCTGTCCTAACCTAACTGTAGATCTCCTAATCAAAAAAGAGCTCGATTCTGGCTTCATGATCGGCCCATTCGATAAACCACCGTTTGATATATTTCGAGTCAGCCCAATCGGGATCGCAACTCGAAAATTCTCCGGTAAAAAACGCCTCATCATCGATCTCTCATCTCCCCATAATTCGGCTATTCCAAGCATCAATAGCCTAATTCCTTTAGAGGAATTTTCTCTAAATTATCAAGACACAGACCAAGCCATTTCCCTTACCAAAAAAGCAGGCCAGGGCGCATGGCTCTTCAAATTGGACATCACGTCCGCTTTCAAAGTCATTTCTATACATCCTGACTTTTGGCACCTCTTCGGCATCAAATGGAGAAATGCCTTCTATTTTGCAGTCTGCCTAACCTTCGGATGCAAAAGCAGTCCGAAAATTTTTGACATGTTCTCAGAAGTAATTTACTGGATCCTTTGCAATAACTACGACGTTCCCCATGTAATGCACCTGCTAGACAATTTTTTGATCGTATTGCCCCAAAACCAGCCCCCAGCCTTCCACCTTTCAAAAGCTCTCAAAGTTTTCTCCAAACTAGGCATTCCCATTGCAGAGGAGAAAACCTTCGGCCCAAGCACATCGATCGAATTTCTCTGCATTAATTTCGATTCAAAAAGCTTCACCGCGTGTCTTCCAAAGGAAAAAATCGATCGCTGAATCCTCATTGCCTCAAACTTAATCGTAAAAGTCTCCTGCTCCAAACGCGACCTCCTATCAGCTATAGGCTACCTAAATTTCGCTATGCGCATAATTCCCCAAGGCCGCCATTTCATCTCGCACTTGCTATCACTCTCCTCTTCCGTCCCTAACCTAGAAGACACCATTGTGCTTTCAGCCCAATGTCTGCACGAATAAGATTTATGGATTACATTCCTTAAACAATGGAACAGACATTCGTTTTTTACATCGACCTCTTAGCCGCCCCCATCGATATTCAACTTTACACCGATGCCGCCCCCTCCGTAGGCTTCGGAGGGTATTATCAAACTCGTTGGTTTGCCTCCACATCGCCAAACCAAATCCTCTGCTTACCAAATACATCCGTCCCTCCAGTCCTCTTCCCTTTTCGAGCTGTACCCCATAGTCGTAGCCGCAGCGCTTTGGGGCCACGAATGGTCCCCAGTGTCATTATTCACTGCGATAACGAATCCACCGTTCGCTGCATTAACAAACAAAGCTCCCATTCCTCAGCCACCATGCCATTCCTTAGACGCCTTATTTGGATTTCACTGCTAAGCATATCCCCGTACGCCATAATCTCATTGCTGATTCTCTTTCTCGTTTTGCTTTCCAGAAATTCAAGACGCTGGCTCCAGAAGCAGAGACCCATCCCACACCAGTGCCTCCCTTTTCTCAAC
>JAUMHQ010000076.1:2549837-2560348 GCA_032361165.1 Enteromius paludinosus | reverse complement strand
CCTACATCTTGGATGCCATGGGGGTAAGTAAATAAACATCAAATTTTCATTTTTGGGTGAACTATCCCTTTAAGTTACGCATACTACTAATCAAAAATGTTTTTATAATTTTCCTGTAAGAAAAAATTAAAATGTCTTTATTGTCTTAAATGTCTTTATGAAACATGATCGTTACTTATTATCCTAATGATTTTGGCATAAAATAAAAATCCATTATTGACCTGTCCAATTGGCTATTACTAAAAATATACCTGTGATACTTATGAAAATCTTTCTAGCAAATATCTTTAAATAAAAATTCAGGCAAAGCAGCTTTATCACTGGAGAAGGCAATGTTATGGATAGATTTGAAGTTAAAAACCCCTTAATAATTGATTTGTTAATTAAAGTGGACTACTTGTGGATTATTGTTTTTTTTTTTTTTCAGCTGTTAGGTCTATCATTTTGACAATACCCATTCACTGCAGACGATCCATTGCTGAGCAAACGATTGTACAAATCTGATCTCATGAAGTAACAAACTCATCTACATCTAGAACAGCCCTAATTCAGCCTTAAAGGGGTCATTGGATGCAAAATTCACTAAATATAAAAATTAAAAATAAATTTGTTGTGGTAGTGTTTTTTTTTTTTTTAATCCCTATTTTAAAATCCCCTTTCTCAAATCAGGCTGTTCTAAGATTCCCATCAGAATGATATAGTTCTGCACAGGCCCCTTCCACGATAGTTGATTGACAAGACCATCTTACCTTACACCGTGTCCTAACTACATCTACCACGATGCCGCGACATGCGATAAAAGGTATCTTTTTCATGTTAATCATCTGTCCAATGGAAGGGCGCAACGTCATGGGCACGTGATGCAGAGACCAGGAAGGTTAAAAGCACGCAAGGTAAGACAGTCCTGCCCCAGTCACAAAATTATGAGGAGCTGTTGGAAGTGGTTACTCGTGCTGTAGCTAAATTATATCTTTACTGGTCAGCTGAGAAAAAGACTGGGCCTCGTAAGAGCAAACCCGATGAGCACTTCTTATGTGCTTGGCCATGACCTTCACATAGGAGACCGCTTTTTTACCTGATCTGCACACTGAGATGTGTAAGTCACAGGGATTTTTTTTTGGCCTGCATCTTCATTCCAGCCAGTGATTACTATGGCAATGTGATGGGTTTAAATGATTGCGGATACAGAGCAATGCCAAGAGTTGAACAGACGCTAGCTAGCTATCTGTCCCCTAGTTCAGCATAATCTCTGAAGGCTCCTATCTTGCACACAAAGCAACATTAGCGCTAGTGGGCAAGAGGTACTCGGCAGCATGTCAGGTATGCATGTTTGTATTACCAGCCTACCAGGCAGAGCTGCAGAGAGAGCTGGATGACACTGAACGCGTTAGCTCTGACGACATCTCTAAGCTCAGGAGGGCCGCACTTATGGCTGACTCTGTCTGATATGTAAGACAAAGACAGGGTCTGCTTCTGGACGCCCCGCTTTCACCTTCTGGCCTGTTCGGTGACGCTGTCAATTCCGTCGTCGACAGGTTTCAGGAGGCAAAGTACGAGCGGAGGTGTTCCAGCGTTTCCTCCTGCGTCGATCTCTAGCTCACGTGGCTGCTGGACAGGAGCAGCCCTTCGCGAGTACTCGCTCCTCATACCGGGAAGCTCAGAAGGAGAGCATGGCCCCATGCGACCCCTGCGCCGGGACCGTGATATACAGCAGCTCTCTTCTTTAACTCTCTGGGGTCTGAGGTGATTTTGGGGCCCTTGAGATGTTTGGACATGCTCTGATATTTGTGCTTTTTTTAGCTACTTATAACATATTATTTACCAACTTGTATTTTTCTAGTAATCAGCATAAACTGTTCTACAATAATACGTGACCAAAATGAATTTACATGTTTGCATTTTTTAGGAAAAAATATGCGTGGTTTGTCAGTTTTGTGAAAATAAAAGTAGCTGAAATAAGGTCATTTAACTCATACTTAATAACCCTGCACAGTACTGAGAGTAACCAGTCTATTAGGCTAGAATATTTACTTCAGAATGATGTGAAAATCATTCCACTTACTTTTTCAGAGAAAACTATAGTGTTTTAAATTTTAGAAGACATGTTTTGAGGCTGAAAGCCGGTATGCGAGTGAGTGAGAATGGTCATTAATATTCAGTGATTCTCACCTGAAGAGACAAAGACCCCTCCCCTAATGGCCCATTAGTGACTGTCACTGAGGCAGGTAAGAAATAATGTGAGGAGATGTGAGAAAAAACTGTTTTTTGAAATGTTTTGTATTTTATTTAAAACACAGTATAATTAAAATATACAAAATGAAGGTCAAAGACACATTATTGAGCACACTGATCTAACTACAGAGATGTGAACAGACTTTGAGTCAATCCTGAAAACAGATTCTGTTCAACAAGTGCAACCTCTACAGAATACCTGATATTTAAGTGTTTGCTGCTTCTTTTCAAGAAAAATAAAAGCTTTTTTTACTTGTTTTATTATTTAGTAGATTTATAGTAGATTTATTTTTAGATTTAGTAGATTATTTAGCTGCGTGGAAACTCACGTGTTGTTTCAATGGGTCCTGCAGACTGTACAAAAAGGGTATCGAATTCAGTTCGCCCATCCACCTACCGCGCTTGATTATGGAAAAGAAAGTAGACACTCTCTTGAGGAAGGAGGCCATCGAGGTAGTCCCTCCTCACCAAAAGAGTTTGGGTTCTACAGTCGGTACTTCATAGTTCCCAAGAAGGACGGAGGGATGAGGCCCATAATAGATCTAAGGCTAGTGAACTGCTCAGTCAGTCAGCTGAAGTTCAGGATGCTTACATGAAATCAAGCCCTCAAATCAGGTCAGAGGACTGTTTTTTTTAGGATAGATCTAAAAGACGCGTAGTTCCACGTGTGTACCCTTCCATGTCACAGGAGGTTCCTGAGGTTCGCTTTTGGGGGCAAAGCATACCAATATCGGGTTCTGCCCTTCAGTCTAGCACTCTTACCCCGCACGTTTACAAAGATAGTAGATGCAACCCTAGCTCCGCTGCGGCTTCAGGGCATTCGCATATTAATCTATATCGATGACCTGGCCCAGGCTGCGTCTGTATGCATTTTCCCCGATCGCTCTGCTTCTGGGAGTTCTGGCAAAAGTGCGTTGGGATGCGGTCAGTCTACTACTTATAGTGCCGTTCTGGCCAGGCCGTATGTGGTTTTTGGCCTGGCCAGAAGATGGACCTCCGTAAGAGATTCCGGTCAGGAGGGACCTCCTCTTACAGGCAGGGGGCACCTTTGTGCACCCTCGCCCGGAGTTGACTGTGCAACTCCTAGCCTCAGGGCTCTCAACCGAGCTTGTCGAGACCATCCTCCAATCCAGAGCTCTCTCAACGAGGAAGTTGTAAACATTTCACCTCATGGTGCAGAGACCACCAGCAAGATCATGCCCAGTTGGAACAGTTCTTGAATATTTCCAGGCTAGATTCTCTGTTGGGATATCCCACTACACTTTAAAGGTGCATGTGGTGGCATTATCAGCCTACCACTTACCATATGATGGTAAAACAGTGGGCAAACACCCCCTGGTAATAAACTTCCTCTACAGTGCGCTGAGGATAAGACTGCCTGTGCGATCTCGTGCCCCCATTTGGGACCTGGATCAGGTTCTGCCCTTCGGTCTAGCACTCTCACTAGTGACGTTGTGCCCTTCCATTGGACAGATGCGATAGCGGTTTCACAGCATGGTCACACAGAAGGTGTTCCCAAAGCGGTGATGCAGCATCTCTAACCCTAAAGGAACCATGGTTATACTGCATCCATAACCCGGAGACGTTCTGTGCTAACTAGCAGCGACGGCAACATGCTACATTTTTAAATTAGAAACCGTGACATCACGGCTGGAACAACACCATACAAACTATATGACCGTGGATAATCTCAGGTGAATATCATATTACTTGATCTTTTAGCCATACTGAAAGCAACAACAGACAGTTTACCTCAGATTTTGAAAATAAACAAAAGCAAAGATGACCGTTAAAACTGTGAACGGACGAGTGTGTATTCCATAACAGTGATGTTTTAGTCACTCAGTCTGTACATTTAATAATGTTAAAAAATTTTTATATTTATGAATAGGCCTTTTTAACTCTCTCATTCAAAAAGCGTAAGCTTTGTGTAGTTAATAAATTCCGCTGTAGCCTGTATGCATGCCAATGCCTGTAGTACGGGTTTTTGTGATTTATAAATAAACAATTCATCATAAATGTTTTATCAAAATATGTTAACCACAGTTAAAGATTGTTCAAATTAAACATTAGTTCTAGTACTTTTGTGCACTTACTTTCTGATAGGCTACAATCGTCACGTATTAGATCAAACTGGAGTTGTTCAAATATATTCATAAATATATTTATTATCCCAGAGCAATTAAAAAAATAACTGGTTTTACTATCTCAGAGGTTACATATCCTCTGGGTTTGAATGCATTGAATAGCATTATAATGTAGATCAAATTTGGAGATGAATAGTAGGCTTAAACTCTGCGCAATAATAAAACAATAAAAATGAAAATAAAATGAAAACATTGTATATTCCGAGTATTTCTCCAATGTGACCAGTCACAAACAGATTACTTATTATCATCTCATGACTGTCGCAACACCGGCAAAGCTTACAAACACCTCACTAGCATAAAGTTTCACGGCAAAATAGAATATTACACATATGGTAGGTTATCATCTAAAGTTAAATAAACATTAAAATATGTTTAAACTTTGCTTATGTTACGAATGTATGTACAAGCATATTGTCATTATGATGGGGAGCGGAGCTCGAGGGGGCTGATAGCGTTGCTGTCCGTCAGACACGCTCCGAGGTGTGTGTCTGTGCATGCAAGCTCGCGGTTCTCTCCAGCTGCTGCTGAGGCACGACAGCGTTTGAGATCGCGAGTCTTGCATCTGGATCTGGAACAGGTTGGAGACGGGCTCAAACCCTATCTCCACTTTGCATTCCCTAGATGTAGCGCTCTATCAATCGAGGTTCGGAAGCCCGCGTGCGGTTCTTCCCCTCTTGTGTAAGAGCTATCTGCTGCTATGACGTGTTTCTTCCCGAGGGGAGAAAAGGCTTGTGCGTAGTACCAGCATGCATTGCCGAGGCAACGTGCGTGTAACGGCATTCGGTTCTGAGGAGCTGAATAGCTGAGAATTTCACTTCATTTGTTTCTGAGGAATTAAGTGGTTGGATTTTTCACTGCGTTTGGTTCTGAGGAACTGAATGCAGAGCTGTTTAGTTCTGAGGAACTAAATAGCTGGATGTCTCATTCCATTTGGTTCTGAGGAATTAAATGGTGGTCACTGCATTTAGTTCTGAAGAACTGAATGCAGAGTTGTTTTGTTCTGAGGAACTACATAGCTGGATGTCTCATTCCATTTAGTTCTGAGGAACTGAATGGTTGTATTTTTTATTTTTTTTTCACTGCATTTCGTTCTGAGGAGCTAAATGGTGTTAAAAGCTATGAGATGCTGGGGGCAGCCCCCACCCAGCCGCCAATTCTCGCCTCCCGTGTGGGAGACCCGGGTTCGATTCCCCGCCTGTGCAGGGCAATACTTGCTTGTTAGGCTTCTTCCCGAAGCCCCACGCTGCCGCCGAGGCGGAGCTGTGGTTACATTTTCAGTAGCACTACAACGGGTTGTATAGACGCCTTCAAGCTATCAATCAACAAGTGTGGCTATGCGCCCCTTGGGCATCTAAACGTAGGAGCAGACATCCTGTCGAGGCAGGGACCGAGGCCCGGGGTCTACAGAGCAGAGGTGGACCTCTTCACCACAAGAGAGAATGCGCAATGTCCCCTTTGGTACTCTCTGACTCATCCAGCTCCACTCGGACTGGATGCCATGGTACAGAGGTGGCCGAGGCTTCCACTGTATGCTTTTCACCTGATTGCTCTGCTCCCAGGAGTTCTGGAGAGAGTGCGACAGGAGGAGGTCAGCCTACTGCTAGTAGCACCATTTTGGCCGGGCCGAGTATGGTTCTCGGACCTAGTTTCCCTTCTAGACGGCCCTCCATGGGAGATACCGATCAGGAGGGACCTCCTCTCACAAGCGGGGGGCACTATAATCCACCCCCGTCCGGAGTTGTGGAAGCTGAGAGTGTGGCCTCTGAGGAGGCACATCTCTTAGCTTCAGGTCTTTCAACCGAGGTTGTTGAGACCATCCTCCAGTCCAGAGCTCCATCTACGAGGAAACTATATGCCCTGAAGTGGAAGCTTTTCACTTCCTGGTGTAGAGAACACCAACAAGATCCAGTCAACTGCCCAGTCGGTACAGTTCTAGAGTTCTTGCAGAGTAGATTCTCTACTGGGGTCACCCACTCCAACCTGAAGGTTTACATGGCGGCTATATTGGCTTACCACGCTTCTCCCGGTGGACATACGGTCAGTAAGAACCCCTGGTTATACTTTTCCTCTGCGGTGCACTAGGTTGAGGCTACTGCTAGCTTTGAGTTCTCTGAGGAGAGTAGGTGACCTTCAGGCCCTCTCATTGGCCCCTACACATCTTGACTTTGTGCCTGACATGGCCAAAGCCTTCCTGTACCCGCAAGCAGGTTACAGTCCTAAGTTACCTACGGTCCCACCACAGCCAGTAGTACTACAGGCCTTCAACCCTCCTCCCTTCAGGGAGCTTGGCCAGCAGAAGCTAAACTGTTTGTGTCCAGTGCGAGCAAGTCTGAGCAGTTGCTTGTATGCTTTGGTCCACCCAAGAAGGGGTGCCCAGGGACTAAACAGACTTTGTGCAGATGGATAGTGGATGCCATTAATACATCTTACAAGTCCTCTGGTCTCCCGCTGAGGCTAGGAATCAGAGCGCACTCAACTCGTGGTGTGGCGGCCTCAAAGGCCCTGCTATCAGGGGTCTCCATGGCTGACATATGTGACGCTGCGGGGCGGTCCACCCCTCACACTTTCCTCCGCTTTTATGGACTGGACTTGCAAGCCACTCCTGACTCTTCTGTTCTCGTGCTCTAGCTGTGCACCACACACACTAGGCAGGGAATTGGAAAGTCTGGAGGCGTGGGCATCTCGTTCCCAAAGCTTCTCGGATGCAGCTCAAGTTCCTGAAAAGGAACGTCTCAAGGTTATGAATATAACCCTAGTTCCTTGAAGGAACGAGACGCTGCGTCTCGAAACCACACTTTCGGCATCCCCTGCCGGCACTCCGCTGTATGACAAGAGCTGTTTGCCGGCCGGCATTCCATATGCTTATATGCTCCCTGGCCGATGACGTCACCCGCCAATGATGTCCCAACTCTTCATTGGCTGATTTCACATACGATTCAGGGCGTGGTCACGCTGAGGTTGTTCCCAAAGCATCTTGGATGCAGCGTCTCGTTCCTTCAAGGAACTAGGGTTATATTCATAACCTTGAGACGTTAACGTCTTTTGCTGAAACATCTATGATGAATTGTTAATTAATAACAACAAATAAACCTGTGCTATAGGTATTTCCATTCATTCAGGCTACAGCGGAAGTTATTTTAGACAAATATTTAAAGCTTCCAGGTTATCGAACGGCAGTGCACTTTTAAGAGAGAGCCCACCCACACACGCTTCCGATTGACCGTGATACTGTATTTGAGTAATTATGTTGTGTCATGGTGTCACGTCGCATCTCATGTGGACACCCAAATTGCTTGTAGCTGGAATCTTGTCGCATCGTGTGTAGTTTGGACACAGTGTTAGACTTGCCCTAATTGAGTTGTCATCAGTCTATTATTGTGATGACTCTGGTGCAGGGGAAGACAAGAATGTCCCCAATTATGCGATTGAGGTGTTTTGCTGTTGGATGTAATAATATAAAGCAGTTGTCATTTACTTCTGAAATCTGAGCCACTGATGACAATAATGTTACTTCAGTTTTTGAAGCAAATGCGGCAATTCCTGATCTGTCTAAATGTGTCTATTTTTGCGCAAATCATTCATGATCCAGCTTTATCATTGCACATCTCCTTTCCTAATATATGCTAGTTAGCAAGTTTTGTGGCTGACATTTACAGTCTGCTCATCACTCCACAGAAAAGAGGGGTGGGGTCAGTAGAGCTCATTAGCATCAAAAGAGATATGGTCTTACTGAAAACAGAGCTGATTGTTGACATGATAAAAATGTTTTTACACTAACATTGAAATATTTTAACCCAAAGTATAGTATGTTATAGACTTTTCATTAAGAACCTAAAGAATCTGTTCTTTTTTACCATTTTACCAATTTGTGTAAAATGAGCATCCGATGACCCCTTTAATTTTTATTCAGTTACATAACAGTGAAAATAGTGTTATTTTTGAGAATATTGTAAGAGCTTTTTGCTGATGATGATTGTCTGACACATGCAGAAGGGAAAAGTGTGGCTCGCTGACATCATTTTGTTTGTTTTATAAAGCACATTTTCCATTTACTGGCTCCATGTTTGAGTCATTATTCCTGTGATCTACCAGCTTTGCCATCTTGCTGCCTGTAACATTTTCTTCTTCTTTGTAAGTGGGCCAATTTGCACATGTTTTGTTACTGTTACTGTTGTGCAGTGAGCTGATGCTTTGTGATGCACTGTTGCAATATGGCGGGCAATGGATTGCTTTCTGAAATGTTCTCAGAAACGTCTGAGTTCTGTTCTAGTAGTGCTGTGGGTAAATGTTGTGTTGCCAACTTTTAGTTTTTTTTTCATCTGTCCTGTTGTGACCCACTCTGTATTGTTCTGTTGTACTTTACAAACACATTCTCAATGAAGCCAAAATTGACTTTGAGATGAAAGAGTCTAATATATGTTCTGATTTACAGCTGTGTTCATTCATTACATATCAGGATGACTCTATAGTCATTGTTATAGTTAGACTAGTTGTCAGTTATTCCCCATAATTAAATGTTTTTTGTTGTCTTTTTTCTTTTTTTTCTCAAAACTAAATACTTGTCCTACTGTGCGTTGATTGCTTTGTGTTTTGGACTCTGTCTGTGATGTTGCTGTCTAAGATGCATGAAGTTGACACAGTGATATTCTTTTAAAGATCAGTAACGCTCCTGTCACACACAGATGTCCTCTATCTCATACTGGCAACACTTCAGTCATATCAGCTGTGATTTGAGTATTTTTACCTGACACACAATGAGTGCTTTCTGTAGCAGCAGATGTCATTGGCATGTCTGCAGTCACAGCGGAAAAGTGGAATGATGGTTCGTCCTTAGTATTTTGTCTTATAATGGGCTGAGGCGGATATCTTGTTTACTGGGTAGCAACATTAATAACGTTCTTCCCACCATCCGTCTATTTATCCATCCAACTTTCCAAATAATTTTATCATTTGTAATTACACTCACCAAATAAAGTTTGACAAAAATGAAACACAATGAATTATTAATAGTATTTCCAAATCTCCAAGTTTTTACTGAGATATATGAGTCTCTTTATTTAATTGCAATGAATTGTAATTTGTAAACACATTGACATGCAAAGTCTACTAGCTTTGGTATTATTTTAATCTATTAGCTCATGTAGTCCTTTAATCATTTTAGTTCTGGCCTTAAGTTCTAGTATTACTTTATGCCTGGATTAGACTCATCTTCTGAGGTTTTACTGAAAATTAAAAAAAGTGTTTATGCAGTAGAAGAGCAAAAACTTTTTGCTTTTTGCATCTGAAAATTTTCTTTGTTATATATGGTAAACAATCTTGATTAAGTTAATGTTCGGTTACACATTGTAACGATCAGCTGGATGTGCCAGCCCAGCTCAGGGGATGGCACTCCAGCACCCAGCATACTGTCTATGTTTTGTTTTTGGTTTTATGCACCCATTGCCACGAACTTATGTCTCCGCCCCGCTTGTCAGTTGTCATGGTGTTTCATTGTCTGCTCCGCCCATAGACCTAGTTTCACATGTATAAAACCCGGAAGTGTTTGTGTGTTGCACTGTTGATCTGTCTTGCGTTTTCACCTGTGTTCTTGGTTCTTGTTACTCTGTTGGATTTATCGTTGCTGACCCTTGCTAACGTTTGGATTATTGCCTTTTTTAACTTTGGACTCTGATTGCTCGTTGTTTTGACCTACGCACGTACTCTGACCTTTCTCTTGTTTTGCCTCTGCCATTGTTGGTTACCGGTGATGACCCAGCCTGTTTGTAAATGCCCCATCGATCAATAAACACTCTGCACTTGAATTCACACGCCTTGTCTTCTCTCTGCCCTCGTGACACACATAGTGTACATTTTTATTGCAGTTTTTAGTGAAATGAACATTAAAGGCAGTCAAACACCAACAACTTGTATTCCTTTTAAGTAAACTTGCTTGGTAGCTCACCCAGTACTACGGAAGCCCTGAAACGCAAGGTGAAAAAAAAAAAAACTTGTGGTGAGTAAAAAAAAAAAAAGCTTATAGTTAAAAAAAAAAAAAAAATTAAGAACACTTATCTCGTTATTTAGACATAATAAGTCGTTATTTCGAGATATTAAGTCGTTATTTAGACAAAAAAAATCGTTATTTAGACA
>JAUMHQ010000076.1:2485798-2531185 GCA_032361165.1 Enteromius paludinosus | reverse complement strand
TCAGTCCTTGGTTGAAATTCCGAGGATCCTCGACATTGGAACAGTCCTTCGACGGATGTTGATGACGTAGCATCCTCGAAATTCTGGCTTCCGAGGATCCTTCCTTGACATTGAGAAACGCCATCTGTGGGTGAGAGCAGCTCTATTGGATTCAGGTGAGTGTAATCAGTAGTCAGGTGACTGTGAGCGAACTGTGATCATTGAAACTGGTTGGCATGATCGAAACTGAGTTCCATTTAAAAACTAAATTGTTATTTTCTTTCTATTAGATTACTACAATATTACATTAAATTTTTATATGGATCATTTGGTTTTGGTTATAAAGGAGGTTGTGTTTTATTTGCTGCTAAGAAGAAACCCCAGAAGATAGTATAGCTCCATTGTTGTTCAAAGTAAAAAAAACAAGATCATACATTTATGTTAGCTTTAATAAATAAAGAAAATAAAAAAAATCCAAGAAATTCTCTTTTTTTATTTTATTTTTGCTGCATCGAAAACATACCGAGCTTTATTCATTTCAAATATGAATTAACTTCACTGAACCAACCTATTAACAACAATTTGTACCGACAAGACTAGTTTATATGGGCTAGGTTAGGTAGAAATGGCTCTAGCAATAGCAGGTATTTTACAATGCATGTATAAAAAAGGTGGTATTCCCAGAAATCTTTGCATGACTTTCCATGTGTGAACTTTTAGTTTATTACTGTTTAACTTATTTATTAATTTATTTGCTTTAGGTTCTTTTAAGTCATTTAGTTTATTGTGTTTCATTTTAGTTGTATGCGTTCGTCACTCTAATAGTGTTTTATGTTGATGCAGCTTACCCGTGTCCTATTATAATTGCTTTTTTCACCTTCTGTTAGGCAATTTAAATGTCATTTAGATGAGGTGAAGTCACGCTAAGTCACAATATTACATCTCATTTTTAGTTAAGGCATATATGAAAGATACTAATAGATATTAAATAGGTGTTTTAGGGCATCTTACTGATGGATCATTTGCGTAATAATTTTGCGCTTGCCTCAGGTGGCGCACAGGCGATGTTATCACTGCTAAACGTTTAATGCTAAGTGTGAACACCAGCGGCAATTACGAGAACCATCATTTAATCAAGTCTTTATCAAACTCTAGGAAAGTGAACTCAGCACATAGTGTTAAAAGTGTTTTTTTTTTCAAGTGCCAAGATGTTCTACGCTCCACGTCATCGCTGTTGAGTAGAGCACAGCAACAAAGCCACTCTACCCAAGCAAATATTTGTCTCACATGCCGCCCTGCACTTGAAAGGACAGTCAAGCACAAATCTGTGCAGTAAATGGTGTATTATCATCAGTCATGCTGACACTGTCAAGAAAATCCTCTGGAGTCACACTTTACATTACAGTGTTCATGTTTCACTGTAATTACTATGTAAATACTGTAATACTAATGAACAACAAGCACTTAAAGCATAGTTGTTTATAGACTCTTTTCTTTTCCGCTGTATCATTTAAACACAAAGACATGAATACGCAATACCTGTTTGTTAGATTAATTGTTTAAGATTAATTGAGACAAACCAACTAATATTCATATCTGATGGTTGGTGGAAGTTGAAAAAAACGGCCTTAACAATATGATTTGATTCGTTTGGGGCAAACGAATCAAACGCATATTACTTTATCTAAAATTCAATTTTGATTTGTCCTGCTTATGTGGTCCAGCATCACATGTGTTTAATAACGAAACATTTATTTGAATAACAACAATAATAATAGTGATGGTGAACTTTAGACAAATTACTAACTTCAAGTAACTTTGTAACTACATATCAAATAATTCTCTTTAATTTGCAACTACATGTATGCAAACTCTCAGAGTAGACTGTTAGGGTAGGTTTAGAGTTTCAGTGTGTTGTTGTGGACTCATCAAAATAAAAACTGACAGTCTACTAATACTCTAATGACTGCTATTTGACATGTAGTTGTTTAGTTACTTACTGCTAGTAGAATGTTTTAAATATACGGAAATTATTTTTGCCATAGTAATAATAAACATTGCAATATTTTTAAAGAAATTGCCCGTGTTTGCATTTTAGAAAGTACACAATAGAAATAGCAAGAATAGCTTTCACTTAATTGTGATATTATGATAAAATATTATTAATATGATTTTCCATCTTTTAAAAATCTCAATTATAATTAATATTAACTGTATATATATACGGGGTATTTTGTTTAGTTATTTATTTTGGCTCATTTGCTGTAGATGTTAAAATCCAAGTTAATTCAGCATGATCTGAGAATGTTTCGTATAGCATCTTCGGTAGAAATCTGACGTTTTATACATTTATACATATGCACGATGTCACAAACAAGCCTCCACTTGACTAGCGCCTTAGAAATAGTGCTGAAATCGGAATGATTTCATCTTAAATCGCATCATACCGCTTTATGTTTGTTTGTGTTACATTTCAAAACCATACAACTTTTTATATTGAAGTTTGAATTAAAATAATCACTGGCACTTTTAGAACCTATTGTACTGAGCACATCACAGCTACCCTGCATCTGCCTGGCGGCTCTTATCGCCATTGCATTTCTAATAACGAGCAATATGCAACCGCGCAACGCGGACGGCGTAACGTGAAGCGTTAGTCCCCATCCACACTGACGCGGGACTCCAGCCCGGTTGTTGCGGCATCAGCGGTAGGAGGAGATACAGAGGGGATACAGGGACTCCTGCAGGCTGATTTCAGCAGCTCAGCACTCGCAGGTGGAGACGCGCACCGATCCAGAGCTTCGTCTGACAGCCGAGCGCGCGTACTCACTCACTCACTCGCCCAAATGAGTAAATAAAATAATTAATACAGCTAGCTCGTGCTTAAACCAACTACAATGAGAGCAAATCTGTCGCAGTCAGTCCAAACCTCATATGACTCCAAGCCATTTAAAATTTGATGAGCAGTTTTTGGAAAGCTCCTTGGATTGATCCGAGTGTTTTCCAGTCATGAAGAACAGAAGGGAATATGTGGAATACTGGAGCGCGATTATAGTGTCTCTCTTCTGGATTCACAGCTCTATCGGGATGCCCCATGTCATACGGATAGGTAAGAGAGTGCGTAATGGACACCGACTCTTTAACTGAGCAAGCGAATGTTTTTAGTGAGTGTTGAAAGTGCGTTTGCTGTTCGTTTGAGTCCGACTGCTGTTAGTTTACGTTTTGCATTCATCAACTGAATGAGAAAAATGAGAATACAAGTCTTGCACGGAGCTGTTTAAGCGCTGGAAATCTAGTTGCGCGTCTATCAGCATGCCGCGCGTCTGAGGAACAGATGGTGCTGCGTCGTTTTCGGGATCTCACAAACACTTGGAGCCTGTAATAGAATGTTTTTTTTACTGTTAAAATCGTACAATTGTTAGAAATTTGGAAAGAACGCCGGACTTGCGGCGTCTCTTGTAAAATTCGCCTGTAAACACAAGTTTACAGTCTTAACAGGTGATAGGAAACGTTGCGCCGAAGTCAGGAAACCTCACCTTTACGCACAGTGTAGCCAGACTGAAGGTTATCGTTATTACGGTCAAACATAATGTACTCATGCAATCTGACAAAGAAAGATTTTTCTCAGTCTGAGAAGCTGAAATATGTGTGCCGCGTGGAGACAGGAGCCCGATAAAGATCAATACAGTTTTGTCTAAAGGCAGATTACTTTTGACAAGTGGTTCGATGCCATGCAGAAAAATGTCTCTAAATGTCATTACGAGACATTAACATTTCCAAAGCACAGCCTTCAAGTTCCCCAACAAAAAAGAGACGGCGTGGCATATATGCCGTTAAAAGAGAACACAATTTAAGCATTCTACTTAGCTGCTCTATTTATACTTTATTTATTTGATCTATTTATACAGTTTGACTTTTGTTTGTTGTTGTTGCAGTTTTATTTAATTCCATTTTACTTTGGCACTAAATTGTACTTTTTCTTTTTTTTTCTCCAACTGAATTTAGTCTGAAAGATTTGAACCTTTTTTTTTTTTTTAATAATACACCATTATTGGAACACATTTTAAGGACTTATTTGAAATGTATGTTTTGGTTCTCCCCCACTACTGATGTGATTGATGACTGTGGCTGTGACTTCAATGACATTGTGCTTGAGATTTGCGATTTTTGACAGCTCAGATCTATGTTTTTTTGTTGTTGTCGTTGCGGCAGTGTAAACGGAAATGTTTTCTCAACAGCTCCTTTAATATTTCCACTGTACATTTGAAAGGGAACAAATATGACAGATCCCTGCAAAACCTGCTTTTGAGATATCTCTTAAACAGACATAATGCAATTAAATTATTGTGTCCTTTTTGATCAATGTGCAGTGGGTACTTCTAAAGTACCCCGTAAATGTGATTTTCAAAATTCATGACTTTGTGGGAGTATTTCCTGTGCTTTTTTCTCGCACAGGCATTTGGTGGTACTACCAGAGGGCTTACTGTTCCCCCTCGGGCCCGCATGAGGTTTTGTTTGCCACATCGCGAGCATCATAGGATGAAAATTCATTAGTGAGGCTTGTGTCCAAAGAGAGCAGGCAGGTTTGCAGGGGGGAGGCTGTTTGAGCGTCCGCTCGCCGTGTGCTAGCTTAAGTGTTACACCATCAACACGGCTTGTGTAATGGTGGGCATCCACAGCAGACATGCCTCCATTGATTTCACTGTTTTTACAACACACTTCTCAGAGGCCAGATGGTCGATCAAACTCACTCGGCAAGACTGTAAATGTCGAGGGGAAGAGTGTTTCTGCTGTGCCTGTGTGTTATTAGCTGCCTTGCCCTCCTGCATTGAAACTAAAATGGGAAATGTTTGAAAAGGACAATGCAGTAGCTCATTACAGTAATACGAGGTTTGTTTGTGGCAGAGTCATAGGATTTTGCGGAAACAAAGTATTTAGATCTGTGTTGTTTGGAACCGATCGAGCGCTCGGCATGGATTGTTTGGCATGGCTGAAACAGTGATCCGGTTGATGCAGTACTGAGGAGCATTGAGTAGCTGAGCGAATTATACGAATCGTAAACCGGATGATATATGGCTGTGCATTTTCACATATGTGCTGAAACAATCTCAGTAGGGTCACGTGTCTTTGTGCATTTCCAAAATGCATGTCACATGACAGTTGTCCAATCACCGCAGATACAAAAAAAAAAAAACAGCCTTTGAGATCAAACTCAATGGGTTTTCAATACCCAGCTTGACTTTTCAGTCTAGTTTGGATTCACTGCTGCCACTCAAACCTTTCAATATCATTCAGGGCAGCTGCAGCCTATCAGAATCCACTCCAGTTTTGGCACGGAGGGCTCTGGACCGCATCCAAATGTCACTGCAGAGCAGTGCATATGTCTTGGAAAATGATGACAAACTCTCAAGATATTTGTTTTATGAAATTCAAATTTTAAGGAATTTATTTTGTATAGTTTGCCTTTTAGAAAGAGCCAACTGAATGAGATTTTTTTTCTTAAACCTTGGTACACATTTACACACACAGCTAAAATTCAGTATCGTTTGGAGACTTTTTTTTTTCAGATAAGCTTGTACATTTAGGTCTCGGTTGTTGTTCAAGAATACGATTAATGGAATAAATGTAATCCCTTCAAATGAGAGAATCAGCGCCAGGGAAAGATTTATTGAAAAATCAATCACTTTATCTACTTAAGAGTTACAGTGCTTCATTAGGGACAGTTAATCAATCTCACACACATTTTTTTCCCCTTCTAAAGACACATTTTTATATATTCTTATAGAAAATGGCACAGAAGTTATACTGAGCTGAAAACATGCATTGCTATTTTAGAGCTTAATCTAATACTATTAATAATTTAATCTTCATGTATTCATTATAATAGAATTTATATAATAACTGATTTCTAAAATCTGACTTTTTAAACATCTTATGTAAAAAATCTGCTAATGTACGTAGCTGCTGAACACATGAAGTGCAGCTTTAAGTAGCATGATTTTTTTGGTCTACGGCACACTTAAATTTGGAAAAGACTAAAAGCCTTTTTTTTTTTTTTTTTTAAATGGCTGCTTCATACTCTAGAGACTCTTCATTTAAAACACAAATTAACTGCAAATCCACATCACATGTAGCAACAGAAAAAGCCTTCTTCACAGTATAGTGTATTTGACAAATATAGTGATGCTTCATATAACAGTATCTCAGCACTTTGGATCTTTTGCAGCAATTAAAATGCTCTTCACATGATCGTTTCTGAGGCTTGTGTCCCCTAAGTGGGTGACTGAATTTCCGCATTGCAAAAGAAGGAAGTGGAGATAGATTTCTAAAGAAGCTGAATTGTGCCATCTTACCGATGGCCATCAGTTGCACAGTGAAAAATTAATTTTTCATTTTTGTGCAAATTTAATCTATAAGCTGTTGTGGGCGAGCTTAGATGGAATTCTTCTGACAGAGGCTATGTGTGTGTGAAGTGCAAGACACTGCACGGAGGGTTTGAACCCAGTGCACAAGTTCTTTGATGTCCGCCGTTGTCTACTGTAGCGGAGATGTGGGGAGACAGCAGAGTCTCACACAAACAACACACACACTTACATACAGAACTGCATGTTGTTTTTACGCATGCACACAGCTGTGTGATTTCACTGAAGCTGTTGTACTCGCGCTTCCATTTACAGAGTCAGCACACTTATGGCCTGCCGATTAGCTTCAGTGCCGTTAATGAGAGTGAGCAGATGTCGGTTTTGTTTGCATGAAACCCTGAATCAAATGCTCCGTGCTTTCTTCTCTCAAATCCGTGTCACTCTGTTATTCTGAAGCTGAGATCTACTTAACGACAGATTACACACACATGGGCCTACACACACACTTGCAGGTTTTTCAATAAATGCAGTACTGTATGTACACACACACACAAAATTAACTAATAAAATGTAAACCAAATGGTGCATATTGACACACATCATGTTGCATGATTTGATTACATTAATGCAGCAGAAAATCTCTGTTACACGATTTTGAAGCTTAATCTGAAAATCTATACATTACGTAGAATATAATTATGAGAACTTGAGGTTTCGGCGAGGGTATGACTTTGATTCACCCGTAGAATTGATAATCAAGCATTTTGATTTGAATAGAAGGCATTAGTTGGTCTTTAAGCACTTATAAGCATGTATGACTGTTTTATCACAGCTTTAAGAATCAAAATAGACCTATTTTACTTTCCTAATAAAGATTCATGAGTTCATTCGTATGTTTGTGGTTGAAATGACTTTCCTTTTTACTATCACCTAGTTTATACATGCTCTTGGTTAAAGGAGAAATAGGTATCTATTGTTTTATATTAATATTTTAGGCCGTTTAAAATCTTACAGGATGGATAAATGGAATTGCTCGTAACAGGTTTTTCATTTTCAAATAGATTTCTCAAAAACAGATTTGTAAATTTGCAAATGGTTGGACAAATATGTAGTCTCACACCATTTGTTGACTCAGTGTTTCTGCGAGCTTACAAATTACTTACTATTGTTGCCTCTGCTTTTTGAAGTTGTGAAATGGAAATTCACCCTATTTATTTATAAATGTATGCTATTGATCTGAATGATTCATTTATGCATTTTTTTTTTCACTGTAGTGTCAAAATGTCATATCTCAATCTTCTGGTGAAACAACCAACTTCTCTCGGGTGACATATCAACCTTTTAACCCGTTTTTATACAGCCGACTGCAAGTTCACATCCAGATCTGCCTTCATCCAATCAATAACCTGTGGATTGAACTACCACCCTACTTTTTATCTTTTTTAATAATGCATGGAGAAATATATATATATACACACACACTCATCATTTGTAAATCAGTCATTTAATTAGGCAGTATTGCATGAGCCGGAGTGCTATTGTTCATGGCCTTGGGTAATAACAGCCGTACTGATAGTCAAAACAGCATGGTGGTGATTGTGATATTTTTATACAGTTCAATAAACAAGGAGTGAATTACCGTGCATTTTAGACAAAACATTATTTTCCGCCAATGAAAATACTTCCAAAGGATAAAGCATCAAGCTTTGTGTGTAGTGTGAGTTATGTGAGTTACTTTTTTTTTTTTGTAAAGTAGTAAAATTTTTGTAAAAACCCGTTACTTTTTTACTTTGGAAGCAAATATCTGAGTTACTTTTTCAAATAAGTAAGACCAGTTGCTTTGTTTTCCATGTTTGTACTGATATCTCTTGTGTAGCCTTGTTGAAAGAAATCGTAAGCAGAGGCATTGTGTGTGCTGTGTATTATTAGTCAATGTCTTTGCTACTAACAGTCGATGATCCAATTTAAACTGAGCAAAAATGACACCTTTTTTATTTTTGTTTTGCTGTATAGTGTTGAACTTTCTTCTCCTGCATCATATTCTCCATGCAAGTTTGAGCTGTGCTCAGTGAAATGACAACACAGTTTCAAGGCAATTTGTACATATTTTACAATTTGTACGAATTCATAAATTAACTCGTATAAATTAATGTGATTTTTGCTAAATCGTATTAATTTTGCGAGTTGCCAATTTTCATGAATTTGAATGAATTGCCTACACCTATCCCCACCCCTAAAGCCCCCAAGCCACATACTCAAAGGTGGTCTGGGAAAGTTCTGCTTCTACCTCAAAGTGTTTTGCTATAGCTTTTCTGTTTTCCTCACCACTGAGGAATCATGGAGAGATTGACAACAGAACGTTAAAAAAACTCCCGCACCTTGCTCCAGGCAGCATCTATTTCCTACTCCACATTAATTCAGATTAGCGGAGCGATACAAAGAGTAAAGTGTCCTAATGCAGGTCTACTCTTGGAATGTCGATTGGCCATTCAAACGCAGGCTTTAAGATCCACATGCAAACTGGCCTTGTTCCTTCTAACAAAATGGTCAGCAGGAAATAGAGATAGCATGACAATGATGGCACAACATTGAACTAATTCACTGACACATGAGGTCTTCCCTTTCACCGGGAGCCCTCTACTGTTCTCAGAACAGATGGTGTTTTCATATCGCACTACAAAGTGTGCGCTCCACAGCACTAGGTCTTTCGGGAACATATGTTCTTTATAATAAGTAATAAGCTGACTAATCTTACAACGATGCAAGAGTACATCTCCTTGGAGAGGAAGGGGTGGACTGGAATCAAATAATATGCAAGTAGTCTATAATCTCATCAACAGAAATGGTGGGCCTTTGTCCCTGGATGTGTGTGACCTTCCGAATATGACAGCTCTTGGAAAAATGCATAGCTTGTCAATGTAGTTGTTTTCTCCGTCTCGCTCTTTCAATCTCACTCTGTCTGTCCGTTACTCTTTTCGTTGTTGTTGTGGGAGGTGCTACACTAGCAGACAGAATCAAATTTCATGTCCACCCATTTGTCTTTATTACGATCCCCTGTCTAACGCATCCGATTCCCACTCACTCCCGTCAACCGGCCCCTGCTGGGAAAGTCAAACAGAATTAAACCGTCCAAACGGGAAAACCCGGCCATTTTCCCCTGTGTGATCACAGGTCACAGCGGCAGGCGGAATAAACAAAGGCAATGATGTTTTGCACCATTTTTTCAGTCATGCGAGCGACCAGACAAGTGCTCCGATCGACTCTCACATGCCGACTACATATCTGCTGTAACTCGGCCTTTGAGAAGCAGCGAAAAGGAGAAAGTAAGCTTGGGAGACTCTTATTTAGTTTGTTAATTAGCTCGAACCTTTTGATCCCAATTTAAAAACCTGCCACGTTGCAGCGCTCGCCTCTTTTGTGCATTGCCTGGAGCAAAATAAAACGGAGCCCATTTTCCCCCTTTGCTTTTCAAATAGTGTGGCATTCAAGTCCTCCCCCTTCACATACTCCCTCCCGTTTGAAGCAGGCTGCCTTATCCGTTTGCGACTTGCCGGCTGCCCGCAGAAACGCACGTTAGAGTATGGATCACCCATTTCTGCAATAATACAGCAGCAGTCCATTTCCTTCGGCTTCACTGAGCATTGATGACATTAAGGTATATTGATTTAAATGTAGATTCTGTGAAGAGGTAGTTTAGCCAGTAGGTTGGAAGGAAATTCACTAAAGAGATTCCTTTATTATTCTCCATTGGTTCTACTAGACAATAAAATTAAATTGACAGCACATGGAGACTTTTTCTTACATTTCTGAAGGTTAAGTGTGCAATTCCTTTGATGTGTTAAATATCTGATGCATTAAAAATTAGTCAGTTGGTTTAACTTAATAAAACTGTGATATGCATTTCTCACCAGTGTGAAATAAAAATTTACAAAAGAGATGATTTTATTATCCCAATTGGTTCTACTAGATAATATGATTAATTTGAGAGCAAATAGACTTTTGCTTAAATTTGTAAAGGTTAAGTGTGCAATTCCTTTAATGTGTGGAATATGTTATGCAGTAAAATGGTTAATTGGTCTAACTTGATAAAATTACAGCACACATTTCCCTCAAGGTTGGAAGAACTATTGAAAAAAGGGAATATTTTATTATCGCAATTCAAGAGTTCGCGCTTCCTCATAATCAAGAAGGGTAAAGTTTGGCATATTTGGCCTGCTGTCCGGGGGGGGCGAGCCGGGAGGACGGCGGACACCGAACCCTAGAGCTTTGAACCCTAGCTAGGGCTAGAGCTCGGCGTCCGGCTCGGTCCTTGCATGCCCCCCAGAGGAAGGCGCGAGGGCAGCTAAAAGGCAAGCTGTGGAAGGAAATAGGACGTGGCTATATATGGTGGGTAGAAGGGGTTTTGATTGGACAGGAGTAATGAGGAGGTTGATTAGGTAATGTGGTGCCAGCCGTGATTAATCGACTGCTCTCCACTCGAAATTAGTTCACTTGATTCTACTCTGCCATGATATTGATTGATTGATTGATTGATTGATTGATTGATTAATTTATATATATACATCTAGGATTGTAGGATATAGTGTGAGATATTTTTCACTGCACATTAGCAAAGCACACCACAAAAACCCAAACATAAACAGAACATTAAACAATAAGTGTTTTCCATTAATTTATCTCACAATATCTCATACAATAACACTTAATTTCAACATCTTGATCCAGTCACACACAAAGCATGCTGGGAAATTGACATCTACTGTCCAGTTAAAAGTAATAATGGCAAGAAAAATATAGATACAGTCTCCACTTTGCAAACTTATTATTATCATATTATATTATTATCATCAAATAAACACCACTACATCTTAAGAAAAGATCTCAAATGGTACTCAGATGTAGCAACACATTAGTCTGCAATAACCGAGAAATGCAAGCTATGCTATCCATACTTTGTAGATCTGCGTCTTGTCTTATGTCAAATTTTGTGTCATGTATCAATTTTGGACAAGCATTTTAGACAAACTTGAGGCATCAGGATAAAGGGGATCAGAATAAAATGTTTCTGATGGGTGAGCTCTAGCCTTCAAAGTCTCAACAACGCTAGAAATGCAGGACTGTCTCAATAAACAGTCTCAAGGGAGCAATTGTTTTAGTTAATCTTAGTTTATCCAATAAAAATACACAAATAAAAAATATCGGCAAAAATAGCAGTTCATGAGTTTAATGGGAGAAATTCTTACATATCCTCAGGTCTGTTTAAAGTACCTGGAAATTAACATTGCATTTAGTTATCCTAATACTGTATGCTCCTGTTACAACCGCTAACCCGTGATCTACAGGCAAGACATAAGTTATTGTGATCATCAGTCCATTGGCACTCAAAGAGGTCTGTGAAGGGTCAACCAGAGCTTAGATGAATGAGAACTGCCTTTGAATTTCTATTAAGCAACAGCTCTTTTCTTCCACGTCTCCTTTGTCCTTTCGTGAATCTACAGGTGCAGTGGATCATTTCTGGTTTTGAAGGCATGCATTTAACAGAAAATATAGCTATTGAGTTTCAGCTTTTTTGCAATAAAAAGACTGCATCATATTTGTTCCATTACTTATTTTATACGTATTTTATTGATAAATTCTACATTGGAAGTTGGACTAGGTTTGTTTGAACAACCACAAATAAAATGCCCATTTTAAAAGCTATCCAGTAAAGATTAAAAAGGCTTTTTATGGATCCATCCAGTTTGTCTCTGTATACTTTGTATACTCTGCATTTGTAGAGAGTGCTGACCTCAGATATAGCGGTTGTGAAGGTCAAGAGACCCACAAGTCCCAGAACATCTCAAATGGATGCTCCAAACAGCACTTTCATAATACTGTGAAAAGGTGAAATATTATATAAGTTACATGATGTTACTGGAAAATAAGAGACTTAAGCCATTTGTTGTGTAGTGTTCATTGCTGCAGAATATGCCACAATGGATGGTGTTGTTTGTTCAAGAACAATAACCAATCAAAATTGTGCTGCTTTCTGTTGGCCTTCATCGTGCAAGTTAGGCAGTTTTTATGTTCTTGCATGTATAAAATAAATAATAAAGTGTAGATTAAAAGATCACTACCACTGTAGAGATTCAATTAAAAAACAAAACAAAAAAAATCCCCTGCATGGAAATGGACTGTTTTGAACAATAAGTTTGGATACAGAATGATGGGGAAACGGAATAATTAGTTGAATTTAATTACCTCTCCATTCATTGATCGCCATCAGACGTGAGGTCATGAAATTCGCATGAATAGACACAGTTGGTAATCAATGGGTATTATTTCACTCTAAAAAGCAAGATAAATAAACATTTATTCTTCTCTAGATCATGTGGCAAAAATAAATAAAAATTGCGATGAGACAATTGCTGTTAATTTGACATGCATTGTTGTGGTTGCACTGGTTTATTTAACATTCTGAATTCATCACAACATTTTGGAATTGAGTTTTGTAGGCTAACATTTAAGACTGCTGATGCACCTCATAAAAATGTTAGACTTATATTATTTATTGCTCTGAGAGATACAATATTTTAATCTTGGTATGTCTATACAATGTGCACTAGCTTGTAAACCACTAACACAAAGTCATTACTGAACCGTAAGCCAACAGCTAGTACAGGAAATGTCAGGGGTAGTGTAGAGTCATTCAGGCAGGAGATGAGAGCAGCAAGGTGAACTCTGATCTGGGGAGCTAAAAGATTACCAATAAACACAAGAAAACAAAGGCTTTTGCTGCCGCCCTTGACAATAATGTGATGTCTGGACTTTGAAAGGTATTGCATAAAAATTGGACCACTATAAAGCTCAGAAACAGCAATGTTTTGAAATGCCTAAATTGATTTGGTTTTAAATGTCATGGACAGTCAAATGATTCAGAAGACAGGGTTACTACTGAAAGCCGCACAGAAGTGCCTCTATATTATAAACAAACACAGCTCAATATTGTTGTAAATACAGTATGGTGTTTATCATTATTCTGATTTGTCTTTGTTGTAGCTTGTCCCTTGGGTGTTTAAAAAAAAAAGTAGAGCAGTGCACGTATCTGCATTTGTGCACTTGTCTGAAGTCGTGAAAGTCGTTATCCGTACATAAACATGTTAAAGTTTCTGTGATAAATCATTGGTTGTGTTTGACATTAGTTCACTCCAGGTTGTGGGTCTTAAAAAGGATGAATGAAACCCTGTGATTGAACAACATGAAACGAAGCAGTGATTGAAAAGAAAGAGGCACGTCTAGGCCAGGGGACAATCAGTGGGTCTTTGTGCCGTTTTCCCAGCCGGTAATGACATCTGGAACGCCTCGTGCATAGAAATAGGCATTAGCGCTTGGACAGAATCCGGTGTGGCTGCAACTCTACAAAGATGACAGAATCCACACAGCGAACGTCTGCAGGATGGGGCCTATTAGAAACCAAGATCTGTTTGAGTTGCTGACAGACTTGAAAAGAAAGACTTGAGCAGATATTACCTCCAATTATGAGGCTTCCTGACCAGTGTGATCGAGCAGAACTGGGAAGGCTAAGCCCTTTCATACTCTCGACACGTCAACTTCTTTTTTAAAAGCCTAACAATGATATAGAGTGGCTTTCATTCATCATTCCTTCATCCCTCGATCTCCACATCCTGGTTCTCAGCCTTCTCTTTTCCTTAAAGATCAGCCATGCAGTCCTGAAAAAAAAAAAAAAAACCTGTTCTCTGAAACGGGAAGTGTTTTTGTGGGGGACTCAACTGCGAAGACCTCATCCTGTCAAATTGCAATTTTAATCCTATCCAGCATGTGCAAATGGTTGTAATCCCCACCGGGACACAATGGTCTGTTCACTTCTCATCCAACCCCTGCCTCATCTGGCTGGATTATAATGTCTCTATTCGAGTAATGATTTCCAATTACACATCTTTATATAATGGCCCTAATGCCATTTGGGTCTGCTCTATCTAATGCAGATTTTAACAAAAGAGACTCAAGTGTATATTTAAGGATTTTACTAGCAGATACAAATGAGGGTGAGTATCACTCTCTCAGCCAACCAATTAATGAATAATCTAACCAAACTTCAAATTCTGTCAATCAATCCCAGTTTCTTTGGTCTGAAATGTCAGACCATCAGTCAGTCAACCAATCTGTCAGTTAATCAATCAATTAATTAATCAATCATCCAGTAATTTAGTCTACTAACCAACTCACCAACCATCCAAACTAATTTACCAACCAGTCAGCCAATACCAGTATCTACAATCTGTGACACTAATACTTCAGTCAGCCATTCACCTCAATCAAATGTTCAACAATTCAACGGGCCAGTCAATCAGTTAGCTAACCAACTTACCAATTACCTAAACTACTATACCAACCAGTCAACCAATCTTAATATCTCTATTCTGTGACAACAGTGCTTGAATAAATGAATTTATTAATGAATCAGTCAAACTCTCAACTATCCAATAAGCCAATCAATCAGCTAACCAACTTATTAACCACCCAAATTACTGTACCATCCTGTCAGTCAGTCCCAGTGTGTCTGGTCTTTGACATCAGTTCCTGAATCTATCATATCGAAAGTAACTTTTTTTGTGATTTTCCAGTAATCTGAGTGGCTTGATTTGTCCCAGCTAGATGGAATAAACACTGATTGCCTTCCCCAGGTCTTGATGGCAAGTCAGAGTGTTCTCCCCGCAGAAGGAACATGCTCCTCTGGGGACTGATTGGCATCTTGGCCCTCGCAGTGCTGGCTGACATGCTAGCTGTGTAGCACCGGTACAGCTGACAAAGTCCTCATGATTGGAAGACTTTCCCTGTCCTGCCAAGCCTAAAGTATATAAATTGTGTGAAGAGTGACAGAAGTTTCAACCAATGGACTCCAGACAATACTTGGAAAGATGAAGAGATGACTTGGTAACTGAATAACAGGATAGAAATTACTTGTCCTGTGTTCCATGCACACAGTGTTCGGACCATCAGCTTAAAGCTTTGGTTGGTTGCTTTACAGTACCACTTTCATCGCATTTTTTTTGGAAAATGTCACACACTGCATTTCAGTGCAACACTTACCTGCAATCCAGACTAGCTGTTACGTGCAGGTCTAGTAGAGAGATCGCTGGAGAAGAAGAGTATAATAAGCACACTTTAATATAACTCAAAACTTATATAAACCAAGATACCACAATGAACACGTCTAAACAACATTAATGACGGACAAGGACTGAAAGACAGACAGGAACTTATAAAGGGAAGACAATCACTGATAATAGACAAGACACACCAGACATGAATCACTAATTAACAGAAACTGGGTCACAGGGAAAAAGCAAAGAGCACATGGGGAAAATGACATTGACACGTCAAAGAACATTGACATGTAACATATCGCCCCCCTCCCGAAAAGGCGCAAACTTGCGGCATAAATGACAACAGAGGAGGGAGGGGGCTCTGGAGGAGGGCGTGGAGAGAAAATGATAAACATGAGAGAACCCCCCCCCCCAAAAAAAGGGAGTTCCAGGATCGGAGCCAGGGTCGGAGCCAGGATCAGAAGGAGGCAGATGAAGGTCCAGAGACCCATAAAAGAGAGGTCCCAGGGCGGAGTCGACGGTGGGAGAAGCCATGGAGGAGGAATGGCCGACGACCCCAGGGGGCCGACAGACGGAGACGACGCCCCCGTAAGGAGTTCCCATGATGAAGCCGAGTAGACGGATGGCTGAGGCGACACGGAGGATCCTGAGGGCCACGGCGGAGCTGCAGGCTCAGGTGACCGAGGCAGAGGCGAGGATCCGGAAAGCAAAGAGCACATGGGGAAAATGACAACAAAGAACATTGACACATGTAACACTAACTAGGTGATAAATGTGCTGAAATTGTCCTCCACCAAGTATGTATGTAAGTAACATAATACTAACTCTGTGCAGTGCAATCCTACTTCTATGTAAATTAGACTTAATATATTTTGTGCCTCATTCACAAATCTCAGTGCAAGTCTTCTGCCAGAAATACAATTTGTTTAAAAGAATGCAGGTAGTAAACTGAATTTTATTTAATCTATTGATCATGGCAGCTCTCATTCATTAAATGATGGAGAAGACCATTTTGGGCATATATCCTAATGTAGACGAATGCACTTTCGTCTTTTTAAAGTCAATTAAGGAGCTTGGATTGGAGTTGTGGAGCGATGCTGTAGTCCAATTAATGTTTTATTATTGCACTTTAGTAATTTAAATGTTGTTTCAGAAATGTGCACAAAATTGTAAATGTTTCTCTATTTGTAATGCAGTCCTATTATTTACCAGTACTAGGCTGCATTGTGCAATTGTGATGTCAAAGCATGCATTTCTAAAATAAGACTCGTTGTATAGAGCTTACCAGCCAAAATTTGTAATGATTGCCTAATGCGCTATGTATGTACAATATTTAGCTAATAAGGTGGTGGAATAACGTAGTATAGAATGTAGTTTTGTTTAAACATATCTCGATTTCAAATTAGCATTTTCATATGGATCCGGAGCATGGCACCAATATTTCTATAATACACTTGAACTTGCAATACTTTTTGGAAACACAGCCCTGACCGTTTTTTAACTACATTTTCACTCAAATGCATCAGGTAATAAATGTATCACTTAAATAATACCATTGAATATACTGTACTGTATGTGTGAATTACTACAATTTAATATATGTACATATATGTAACATATATGTATTATTCAAGATTGGAAGAGAAAAGTGTCTGGAGTGTTACTGTTATATTTTAGTTTTCATTTTCTCAAACCTTTTTATAGAAATATATAAACAATTAATATGTAACCTCAGTGTTTTCAGTTTGGGAAGGGCTTCAGTGCAGTACAATTCTGATAAAGTGTGCAAGATTGCCGTAGACTGCAGCTACTACTTTACACTTAGGGAATCAGTATGAATTTCTAAAAGTGTTAATTCCAGATAATTCCAGTGAATAATCAGTTCTATTATTTGTGAACTCCCCACAAAATCCTTCATTTAGAATGAGCACATCAAAACATTTTTTTTTTCATGCAACATTGTCTTTGAATGAATGTGCAGTGTACTTTGTTAGGGTCATTTGAAGAAATTTAAATGTTCTGCTCTGACATCAGCCAGATTTGCGCTAATGTCAGAGCAGAGCATTGTGGGAATATATGGCTAGAATAGATAAGTGCTAGTTGCTCTCTGGCTGTCAGGTTTTGAGCAATGACTGACATGGAAACCAGCTTTTTCTCAACTATCACATGGTCCATCCACAAAACGCGCTGCTGTAATGACTTTTTTAGCAAGGCAATTTTAATAGAATATCTCTAATAGCATTCACAATAATTTCATTTGGAGACATGATTGAAAGTAAGAGAATGTGGAAATGAAAGGAAGAAAAAGCCATTTTCTCTTTTGTTAATCTATATGAAGGACTCAATGTTCTTTTCTTTAGTGTATTATTCTCGTGGGAGAGTGTATTCACGGAAGTTTCATTTCATTGTGATATCTACTTTTGCCTTAAATCTCAGACTATCCATCAGAACATTTAAAACATTAACCAGACAGATAGGGGAACAAGCTCACACCAGACAATGTGGAAAAAATGGAAATGCATTTCCTCTGTAGGGTGGTAACTGCTAGGGAATACTAAATACAGAACAGCACTTTAAATGTCTTTAACATATCTTGAGGACAAACTCTCAATATTGACTTTAATAATAGCCAGCAGGGGCTGAATGTATGGTTTGCATAGAAACTAGTTACAGTTTAAAATAAACTTATGATGACCTTTCCATTCCAAACCTCCATAAACTATTATTTAGCCAGTTTGTGTGTGTGTGTGTTACAACCCAGCAAACCTAAAACTCAATAACATAGGTTGTACCAATATATATTGTATAGATTGTATAGGTTGTCTCTTTCTTATTTTAATTTAAAACAATTTACATACTTTTAGGATTAAACTGTAGCCTTCAAAACAACCAGACTATTGTGGGAACATAATATCAAAATTTAAGATAAATTTAATCAGAAAAGAAATTAGAAACAACCATCTAATTTTATCACTTGTGTACTGATTGTGCTAAAAAATTAATGTGTTGTATGTTGTTACAATGCACAATAATGTTTTTTAGTAGGTTTCTTTCTTCATTTATCTTTTAAATGGAAGCGTAAGCTTTTGGTTTTGTAGGATAATCTCTACATCTTGTATAAAATGCATAATTTTTTTAAGGTTACTGTCTTCCCCTTGATGTGTGCAATTGCATTTCACCGGCTGCCAACTATTATCTAATCTTTTTCTAAATGAAGTGGTGACTGTAGCCGCAGGCAAGTTCGTGTTCAGTTGAAAATGGAGTCTGACTTTTTTTTTCTCCTTCCATCGTCCCCAAACTCTCTGTGTCTACTCCATGGCCCTTTGGGTAGAATCTAGAATTGTGTCTAGCTGGATCTGTGCCCTAATGTTTTTGTCATTAGCATCTTGTTCTCTTTCCATTCGAGAGGATGAGATACACTCTCTCTTCCTGAAGCCTGTCTCGGGTTCTTCCTCTACAATTATCTAGTTCGTACATTGTTCATGCATTTGCATGCAAGTAGTTTTTTCTAGTTTTCCTGTCTTGCCCTGTGAAAATTTCCTTCCTATTGTCCCCTCAGAGAAGATTACAATGTGACAATACTGAATTTGTATAATTAAACTTGCTAGTGCGGAGGACTACGTGTCTGTGTTGACGATAGACCTGTGTCGCTGCAAGAGAGGAGAGGGCAAGGGAAATAAATGCCGATTGCTCTCTAAACTGCATTAACATAAGAAGTGGAAGTCAGTTACAGAAGAATAGTTTGCAGTAGCGTTCCATGTTTGTTCAGTGGAGACCGAGTGGGGACCTTTAAAAATGGATGACTATTCGTGAACAGCATAGTGATTGGAAGGACATCATCAGCTGAAAGCAGTTTGACTTATGTGTCCAGATTTAGTGAATGTGAGATTTAATTGTGCAAAGATTTGTTTGCATTCTCACAAAATAAAAAACACTATAAATGTCAATAAATTCCAGACTAAAGGTCAAACCAGATTAGACCTTTGCTCTCGGTTGTATTGAAGACATTGCTGATGAAAAATAGTTTTGGACAGTTGACCTGCATGGACCTCCATGGCAGGAAACAAAAACTCTGAATGATGCCAATTCAAGAGAATGCAAAGGGAAGGCAATATACTACAGGCAAAACCTTTTTTTTTTTCAGGCACTGGTAAGTTTTGAAATTTTAATCTATTGATAGTTAGTAAGGTAGTTGTTAAGTTTAGGATTATGGATGTAGAATAAGTTAATGTAGAATAAAACATTAACATGTGCGGAATTATTACTAATAAATGGCTAATATTCCATTAATATGCATGCTAATAGGCAACTGCAAAGGTGTAACCATGAAATAAAGCATTACTGGGATAGTATCGCTATATGTACACAACTGTCCCTATTCACAAGTTTCTTGCCTTTAAATTATCATTCTGACCATAAACTGAGTCTTGTTTAACTGTATTACTTGGCAAAAAAAAAAAAAAGGAAAAAACAAGCATATTACAGTGATGGTTAAAATGCAAAATGCGAAACCTTATACAAATGTCCAGTATATACTTTAAATATAGAGTAGATTGTTTTGGATAAAAGAGTCTGCCAAACTGATAAATACAAATAAATGACAACAGGCTGTATAGTGTATTTTTCATACTTGTACATACTTTATGTGAGCTTCCCTTAAGGGGCATTGCTTTGGACAACAATCCAATAGTTACTGTCATTTTAAGTTGATGTATCATTTTAGATTATACATATTTGAATTGTGAAAACAAGTCTGAATGTGTATGTACTGTAGCAGAATAAAATGATGGCTATTTCACATAGTACTCTCAAACACGATACGTACTACTCGGTTGATTTGCTGTGATGTGTGATTGAGTAGTTGTTTCATGGCAATATTTCAAGCGGGAATCTCTTTGTGTTTCAATAGAAGATCGCAGGTGTTACATCTGATTAAAATTTTCTAAACATGCTTCAGTGTAATTGCACACGGGCCTCTATTGTTTTGTGCATAAAACAGTCCTTTTATTCTTACAATGACTCAGTAATGATGTGCGAGCAGCATTTGTTTTTGTTATTTGGTCTTTGTACCACTAACTTCAATTGTTTCATTATTTTTATATACATCAGATAATAATGAGCACAGCAAAGCTGCTTTTAGTTTGTATTATTTCATTGTAAATTTACCAATGAGCGTTTAGCTTGAATAATGTCCATGGGCAGCAGCATTGGTTTATGCCATCATAATTGAAGAATAAGTCTTATGTGACATGTTCACCCATTAATGGATGTCTTGATTAAAAAAAGAATAATCATTTTCTGCACTACACTGCAGTGAATGTGAATTGTTTGTGTTCCGCATTTATATTTAGAATGCAGAATGTAACCCAGACAGACTTTTTAAAAT
Organism: Enteromius paludinosus; assembly: GCA_032361165.1. Lineage (NCBI taxonomy): Eukaryota > Metazoa > Chordata > Actinopteri > Cypriniformes > Cyprinidae > Enteromius > Enteromius paludinosus. The sequence continues at coordinate 2,510,351 of JAUMHQ010000076.1, read as the reverse complement.
GTGAATTTAAGAGTAAGCCTGTATACTTTGTTCCACATTGTCATTTTGACACAAGGAACTCACAGCTCTGTAAGAGTAAGTGTCCCTGAAATGTCAGACTGCTGTCTGACATAATGTGACATATCTGTTGTCTGGCATAATTTAAACACCACTAGGTCACAAAATCGTATTTATTTATTTTATTTTTTATTCTATTGACGCATGTTTAGAACAATATTCTTTATAATGAACATGCTGATCAAGTCTAGAAGCTTTTCATATGTGCCTTACCCATTACAGTGTGAGCTTGCAAATATATTTTTACATCAAAAAAGATACTGTCTTTTTTTTACTGTGCTGTGTTATCTGTTTATTTTGAGAACTACTTTTTTTTCACTTTTAACCTCCTTTGAATTGTTCAGAAGACACACTTTGCATTGTCAACCTGACATTTTGAGACTATCTTTAGGTGTAATAATAGCATTAATACACATATGTTTTCACTGACATGTTATTTTTACCAGCATAAATTGTACTCTCGGTAGTCTCTGGTGTTTTTTCAAAGTTATAAGCCTACGGTAATTACACAATACAGTTTCTAAGGAAGCAGGTGTCTAAAAAATTTTTTATAGAATCTGCTTCTTCTCATTACAATAATTAATTATCCACATGGGCTATATGAATAAACGGCCAAAGCAACAACTTGCACACGCTTGTGAGGCATCGCACCAGCAGCCTCGGCATTAGCTATCAAAGCAATGACAGAATATGGTATTTAAAACATTATTGATCATGTTCTCATTCGTTTTCTTTTCACTCTTCATGGCTGGAGTACGAGCCCCAGGATGTGGAGTTGGCCGACCATGCTGTAGCAGTATTGAAAACGAATTATTAGATTTAATGGTATGTAGGGGGAGAAAAGCAATGAATAAATAAGAGGTTATACAGTGGTGGAATTCAAATCAGTTGCAGATTCAATTTTAGGACAGAATGGTAATGTGACGGCCAGAGAAGAGAAGCCAAGAGAGAAGGCTGTGATTTTCCCAACACCGCCGGCGTCACAGCGTGCTAATTCATGTTTCATGCTCTGCAAAAGCAGGCCAAACGACGATTTTTTTAATGTCCAACCCTCGGATGCCAAGGATTACTTCTATTTTTTTACTTTAAGGGGTATTACAAAGTCCAGACCTTCTTATATACTTCTTAAACATTACCAGGGTGTCCAGGCAGGAGCTGGATGGTCTTTTGGTGTGTTATTTGAGTGGCTTCAGGCCTCTTTTTACAGGCGGAGCATCTCTGTGGAGTCTTCAAAGCACCACGGTAACAAGACTGCAAATGTCTGTGGGTAAAAAGGGTAAAAAGGTCCGTGTAAATGCTCTCCTAATGACTCTCAGCAGGGTTACCCGCACATCTTTCATAAAGAAAGAGAATAAAGCCCAGAACCATTATGCCGAGTCCATGTGAAATCTGGGAGCGGTGTTGGGATTCAACAAAGAGAATACCTATTCTGCCAAATGGGGTGTAATGGGATACATTAGCGTGTTATATGCCTTGCGGTGTACCTGGCAGTCAGATGTTGTTGTGCTCTTTTTGTTGTAGAGATTGTCTCTCCAGATGGTAATTAATGTAATTTTGAATGCCCGAGTGCAAACATGGGGGACAAGCGTATGCTGCTGAGCACGGATAGCTGTCTTGCTCAATGAAAATGCTGTTAAACTCAATTCGTTTCCTATAGTGTATTGGTCTCATACTACCGGTGGTATTTAGATTAGTGTATGAAATTAGAGGTAACACATTATAATAACTACACACTATGATTTAAGCATTAGTAAATATTTAATTCATCATTTATGAAGCATTGTTTCTAACATTAGTAAGCACACAGCTATAAATGCTTTATTCTTTGTTTATAAGCATACATAAAATATACTTAATAATTGTATTTTAATACTTTATGAAGGATCAGTTAATAATTTCTAAATAATATATTACATTATTTACGAACCAGTTAGTTTGTAATTCTCAGTGGTACAAGGCAAAAATAGACTTTACTTTAGATGAGCTCACAAAAACAGTTAACTGATAGCTAGTAAATGTCTCATAACTACCTGAATTAATCATGAGTTACAGTAAAAATTTGTTAATAAAGCCTGTTACTGTATGTCTGAATAATAATATGTAAAAATGGGCATTCAAATAGTTTATTAATCCTTTAGTAACCCTTTATAAATGATCTCATGAAGCACTGAAAACTACTAACTGGTTTGTAAATACTGTAATAAATAATTTAGAAATGATAAACCAAGAATAAAACATTTATAGATGTTTTTAAAAACTGCTTACTAATTTTTATTTTATTTAGGAACAATGCTTTGTAAATGATTAGTTAACTATTTACTAATCCTTAACTAATGACTCATAGTGTGCAGTTATTATAAAGTGTTTCCAAGTGTTTATTTTTTTTTTTTATATCTGCCGGGCTACATTTCTCATCCACTTTCAAACCTTCAGTTTTTTTCTCATTCGGTTTTGTTAAAACCATCGATTTAATTGCACTGTTAGGTCATACAGTGGCTGTTTCTCAATCAGAAGTAAGCCTGTAAATCCTGGCTGCAAATCATGAAGCATCAGCGGATTGTGTCTGAATTTGAAGGATACTTGAAATGCTGACTTTGTTTAGCTCCCTTCATTCACTGTATCTAAAAGGATGCATCGAGTGCATGGAAAACGATTCAACACCCAAATCGGTAACACTTCAGAATAGGGGGTCAGAATAATGCATTAGTTAAGCATTAATTAATGGTTATTTTGTTCACAACTAAGCATTAGTTGAGCAAAATACACTGGTACAGTAATTAATGAATAACTTAACATTTCAAGGGCCCGAATTATGCAAATAAACTAGTAATTTATGATTAACAATTATGCATCAGTTAAGCATGAGCACGTGTACAACTAATGGTTATCTGTACATATAGTAAGGGCATATTAGCCATTATTAACAATTCATTAGTCATTTTAAAGACACACGTTTATGCTATAAACAAAAATAAGCTAGTAATTATTAATTGACTGAATGTACAGTACAGTAACTTATTAAGACACACACACACACATATATTTTTTTGTTATTGTTATGATGTTTAATTACTGCTGGTTTGCAATTATGTATGGCTAAAATATAGTAATCAAGACTATTTGACTCCCTGTTCTAAATCTACATTATGATACTTACTGAATGAGTGGTATTCAAGTTTAGTGATTAGGATAAGCTAATAATTAAGGCTAAACTACTAATATTGTGCTAATGAATGGAATTTGACCCCCTATTCTAAAGTTAAATCCATATTAATTATGGCACCTATTGAGTAATATTCACGTTTATAGACTAATATAAGGTAATAATTAAGGCTAAACTGCCACTAATTTAAGCCTAGCTTAAGCCTTGTCTGTGAAACTGGGGGATAATGTTAATATCCATAATGCAGACCAACAGCACTTGTCAAAAATGGAATGTCTGTTTTGTGTTATATTTTACCTGATAGCATTCAGCTGTCTGCATTTGGCCACATTTCCATCATTTCAACCGATTAAATTGGTTCAAAAACATATGACTGTAACATTATCAATATCACATGCAGGTGGTGGAGTAATAACCTGTGCTAATTACTTTATGTGAGATCAAAGTTAATGTCAGATAATTATAGTTCATTTACATGGACAACAGACAGTCATTTAAATCAAGTTATACTGTATTTAATTGCTATACACTTTACTCCCATGCACATGTGCTTCATTCAGCCAGCAGCTTTCTTGACAACTTAATTTCTCTGTGATGCTGCTGTAATGAACATGGCATCTGTGGACTACTTCACTATATTTGTTCCCTGTCGTTTTTGCTTTATGTGATATCTGATTCATTGCAGGTTCCCTCTTAGGGCATATTCTGAGGGGCTATTCCAGATGTATAGACAATGCTGATCTCAACACACTAGCACATGGATTGAAATGTATATTGTTTTAAATGGAATCTACAATTCTAAAACAACACATATGGAAACTTCTGCTGTGATTTACAGTTTCAACTGTATTAATAAATAAAAAATAATAATAATAATCATGCAACATCTCATTTACCAATCAACAAATTCAGTATACCAAGTGCAGTGCAAATTAGCACACAAGTCACAAATGCAGAGTATAAAGTAAAAATAAGCAGTAGAATAATGGTGTGAATATTTGACATATATAATTTGACAAGTGCAAACATTAGTAAATATCATTGCATGAGTAATATAAATGCATATTCATTAAGGCAATAACTGTTAAACATATGTTTCTCGTCATAGGTTGAAAGCTATTGTTTCAAAAACAACAGTTTGTTTCCAATGCTGTCTGCAAATGTTCTTGTTAACTATAATGTAAAAAAATAAATCCTTGACCTTTGTTGATACTGATGTAACCTGCCATGAGTTTTGACTAATCTGATTAATGGCAGATGCTGGTTAAAAAAAATATTCTCACAACTTGCTTTGCAATTGCAAATCATAGATATAAGGGAACAATATACAATGTTTAGGGAATAAGAAGGTAATAACCTGCAAAATTATACTGTAAGTATTTTATAAATAAAATATAAATAAAGACTGCAGCGGCACACATGAGATGGAGACAGCGACCGCGTCTATTCCTCTCACATAGCAAACGTTTTGCACTAAAAGACTTGGAATATTAATATTATGATGGTAGTTGTATCTGCCTGCTATATCTTGTGTTTTTTGACAGATGGTAGGTTTAGGGGCAGGGGGTGAGTTTCATGCTAAATAATATAATTTAAATAAAACAGTTTTGACAGTTTACATTGAAAAATCACACCCCTACATGCAATAACGCCATTGTTTTTACCCAATATATCTTTTAATTATGATGATACAATTAAAAAAATTATCGCGTCGGCATGTTGATGCTAAGGGTTTCCTATTTAAAACAATGGAGGATCCTTCACGTCGAAAAGAAAAACAGAAAAAAAAAAGGAAAATGTGCCTTTTTCAAAGCTGCTGTATATAAAAAATCAGCAAAAATTTAGCCGTTCATTACTTTCTCTAAATTTATTTAGTTTTTTTAGAGTAAAATGTAGTTTTTATTCACCAAAAGCCAGTTGTCAACATATGTGGACTGATGCAAAAGTGGAGTCAGATGGGATAAAGTCTGATTTCTGTAATCTGCTAGTATGTATGCTAGTATGTCCTATTTAAAAAAAAAAAAGAAAAAAAGAAAAAGAAATGTTCTGAATCATGTTATATTGTAATAAAACAGACATTTAACAAATATATCACTATAAATACACATTTAAAATTGCATATTACAGCAGTAAATGACAACGTTACCTAAACATATGGATACAAATTAGCATTTTGCCTTTCATACCTATGTTGTGTTACATTTTAGATGTTGATATACTATAGCTGAGATGATTCAACATAAAGTAAGATCGCAGTAAAATCAGCAGTGAATGTTTTGCATGATTCGCCCACATTGCTAATAGCTTTCTGCATATATGTAACTATTGTTATTGTTCCCACAATGTTTTTTTTTGTTATTATATTGTAATATTGCTTTTAATAACTGAACTGATATAAATAGCATTACATTAAATAACAATAATAATAAATATTCCATATTGTCAGCTGTGGCTTTATTTCCCATTTTACGCCTTTGTTGCAAGGTTAAATAATTGTTAAATTAAACAGAATTTTTGTTTAAATGACGTTTGACGTTGTTTCAGAGGCAGAGCATCTTATTGCACTGGTTATGAAAACTTACATTTTTCACAAAATGATTGTAGTTGTTTACAACGAATGTCACAAAATAAACTAAACATGTTTAGTGCATGTGAAAAAGAAGCCTATTTTTATGGACATTCTCATCAGAAAGAGAATTTGTTTTAAGAAAAATTAAATATTTTGCTTTGGGGTAATTCATAGGTTGACTAGACTAAACTAAACAGGGTGAATGTTATGCTTTTTTTAATAGGTTGTCTTTGAAGTCGCATTGAAGTGGCGGGAGGGAATCCTGTCGGATGTGGGATGGTCACTGCCTGTAGACATTGACCTAGAATGACATTATCACACGTGGCACACCACTGTCTCTGGCTGTTCGATTGCCACCCCGGCTAAGGGTGACCCTGCTGACAGGCGACCTTATTCAACACCTGCTCTTCTTCACGGCAGCCTGTCGTCGGCTGATCCGATCGGGAGAAAACAGCTTTCTCCAGAACACCCTACAGTTCTCAATTACTCAGAGGACATTAAATTTTACAAAGCGGTTAAGTAAGAGACACGTTCAATCTCTGAAAAATAGGCCCTCTGTTTTTTGTGAGCCCCCGCTCAGCCATCAGGCTCGTCTCTCTCGATGTGACATGACACACAGATGTGAGGCTAGGACTCGCTGAAGGCAAGATAGAGGGCGTAGTGTGATATTAGGGGTTTCCTCTTTAGGAGCATGCCGCTGTGTTTCTGGACAGACCTGCCAAAGGGGGCGACTTACCCACAGCTAGGGGTTAATTGCACCACTGGGGAAAAATGCCTTCTCTGATTTGGTGCACAGTTGATTGGGTGGTTCGTGACAGGCCGTGCTGCATGTTGCGGGAAAGGGAACGATGTCTGGAGGAGAAGAAGGCCGCTGAGAGCATGAGCTGAAAATAAGTCGAGCTGACAGGAAGCGCTCCTCCTTTTGGAGGCAATTTCACATTTGTATCCACTTTGACTTACTAAGCTGTTATTAAAGTGTGAAAAGGGGGCAGCTGTTCTTACTTGAAGAATTGGGTTTGAGAAGCATTTCTGTTTGATTGCATGACTGTCGGCTAGAGACTAAAACAATCACAGCGTTGTTTGTTTAATTGATGGAGAAGAAAAATTGGAAAGAACTGAAGGAATGGATAAGAGACTTGGAAGAAAACAGCCTGTGGGTATTTTTTTTTATGCACATCCATTGCATGTTTGGCCAACTTGTTGAAAGTTAATTTTCAGATTTCTTCGTAAATATTAAATGTTCTACAAACATGCGCTCATTAGATGAGCCACACGGTTATATCTATATATTTTTTTCTATTTCTTTTGTAGACGTGATACAGCATGGCGTCTCTGCAAAATGTAACATGTCTTCCAACTAATACGCCCCGTATGGGTCCTTTCTACAATAGCTATGAAATACGATCCATCAGAGCGTATACTACAATTGTGCCCCTATCGGCAAAATAACATTTACATATTAATGTTTTGTGCTATTTTATCGGCCATGTGATTCAGAGTTGGTGTAGCTTAGTTTGAGGGATGCATTATAAGATGAGATGTGATCATGCGATCATGGGTTTGAACCCAGAGAACACGTTTTCACAAAACCCTATAAATCATGATTTTGCACAATATTTGTAACGGGTAGGTTTAGGAGTGGGTTTACGTGGTCATTCATACAAATTAAGCCTAGTAAAATATGTTTTAATCACCGTGAGATCAGTGTAACGACAGACGCAATATGACACTGACGTTATTTTTACGCCCACTAGGGGCCTCTTAACTTTAAAACGTAAATATAGGTTCTTGATAAGGTACTTGCGAAAACGACTTATAGAGTCAATTTTGTTGGAGGACAGGCTGCAAAGTGGGAGGTAGCAAAACAGAAAACAAGAAGATACTTTTTGATTGTCATTTTAACAACACAATTTAAGAGCTGAAGGAGACCTTGTTCTTGAGGACCGGCCAGAACTGTTTCCTAATGTAGACTTGACAGAAATGCAATTCTTTGCTCATTTTGTAGGAATCATTAGAACATAAAATTCACTTCAGTTTTTAGCTAAAAACACTAGTAACAGTAATAAATAAATAAAAAATAGCACCATAGGCTATGGTTTTTAACCCCCTGGGGTCGGCTCCCACATATATGCGGTTTAAGGCGTCTTCTTCTGATGATGCCAATAAGAACTTAAATTACACATTGAGTTTTGATCGTACAGAATAATTAATCGATAGCAATACATCAATCGAATCTGTGAAGGGTCTACTTTAATTTGTATACAAATATAATAACAACACAACTTTGTGCATTTTGAAAATGAAGAAAACAAACAGGGTGCGCTGCCTGCCGCATTGGTCTGCGTGATTTTCAGTAAACAATGCTTCACTAAAATGAACTGAAACACAGCAAAAACTCCACAAAGAGACATGAGAGTCATATCTGTAGAAAGCTTGAAATGTCTACTATTACACTAAGACAGTATAATCCAAAACAAATATTCTGTGATAAAGTGATTACAGTAATATGAAACCAACGCGATGTCCAGTCTTTCGCGTCTCCTTCATTATCTCTTAATGCGTCCACGGCCCCGCGCCGCGCGCACCATAGATATGATAATCATCCACGCGGAGCACGTGGCATGTAAACACCCACATCAGCACAAACAAAGCAGCGAGAGTTTACCTGAAGTTCATCCCGGATACTGTACACTGTACTGTGTGCTGAGAGGAATAAGACAGAGTTCACATCAGAAAAAGACGCGCTGTGATAAATAAATACCTCAAGAAGAAGCGTTCAGAGGAATAAGCTTTTGGTTTACCTCGGACAAGAAGAATGCAGTGACTGCAGCCAACCACGAAGTGATTATAATGAGTTAGTAATGTGTATTTTTTTGTATTCGTTTGATTGCTATTGTGTCATAAACTTGAACAAATTTATTGCCTTGTTTTTCCCAAACTATAAACCTGACTGAAATGTTTGAAGTCGAGTAAAACATTTTGAAATCCTATTTTCAGGATTGACATTGTTAACATCTCTGTAGTTAGATCAGTGTGTTCAATATTGTGTCTTTGACCTTCATTATGTATATTTTATGTATACTGTGTTTTAAATAAAATACAAATCATTTAAAAAAACAGCTTTTTCTCACATCTCCTCGCATTATTTCTTACCTGCCTCAGTGACAGTCATTAAACCAATGCTTTGTCACATTTGTATCACATAACCAGCTTTTCTGGCATAGTTAACTTGCTCAGTAGGCCACATGCTACAGCATTGCACTTGTGATGTGGAGTACTGGGTGCAAGACCCATGGAACTAAAATTATAATAAAAGTGCCTAAAGAAGCAAGCTAAGCTGGCATGTTTGATTCACTAGATGCATAATTTATCACACGTTTGAATTTCTCAACTCAATCGGTTAGGTTGTTATGTTGTTGTTAGTGTAGGTGGTACACATCAAATAATAAATAAATCTTTTAGTGCTGCTCATCAGGCACGTCTTTTCGGAATTGTCAAGATATGTAATAAAAATGTTGTCAGATTCAGATTTATCTGCATCTGATAAAACAAATGCCCTTTTAGCTCCATTCACTGGACATTTAACTTGAAACTCTTCCAAAACGCGCAACTAACGTAGTATAATTTTGACAAAATGCCGGTGCACGCACATTTTCCCACTGAGCCTGTATTAAATATGCTGGTCTGTATATTGCTCCTGTCTCTCTTCAGTGTGTAAGTCAATGTGATCTTTTTCACCCATTTTATTGTCCGCCATGTGGAAACTGTAAATCCAATTGCTTTGAAAAGTAATAGCACACCTTTCCCCAACAAGCCACGCAGTTTGTGATGTCTAACATGTCTGTAGCACAAATGAGGTTATGTGGTATAGTTTATACTTGGAACAAATGTGAACAAACCCCCTATTGCTAAGCATAAACAATAATAATAGCAATTTAAAAAGCAAACAGGCTTAATAAACCGATTCAAAAATACACAGTTCAGCTGGTTTCGTGATACTGATTACAGTCATTTGTTTGCATCAGTTTTAAACCCAGAAAGAGTGTTTTGCGTCCAGGCTGTGTTACCTTTGGACGTTTATTAGGTCTGACGTGCACTGACCACATGAACCAAAACCAACACTGCCCCCTCATGTAGCTGCCTGTGATGAGAGGGAGCAGCACTTCTGTCATGGTCGTACTCCTCTCGGCAGTAGGGCGGGCAGTAATTAATTTTCACATTTAACTGGGAGGCAAAACGCTGGTGTCCTGGGACGTGGCGCATGCCACCAACCCACATCCTGGATTCCGGGGATTAGGATAATTAGCCCCCGGAAGATTGCGTAGACAGATGGAGAGGACCCATCCCTCCCTCTCTTCCTTTCTCGTTTTCTCTGTCTTTCTTTCAGATAAATAAGGGGTGTTTCCGCAGCAAGCAGGAGGCACAGCACGCGTCTCCTGTACTGGTGTGGTTCCACACAAGGCCTGCAAGTTCAGAGGTGGTTTGTTCATACAGGATGAAAAGATTCACAAAAGTATTGATTGGAATGATATAGTGGAGCTGTTTGCTTGGTAGGCTCATATATGGATCTTTGCAGGCCTTTCATCTTTAGCGTGTGTGTGTTGATCGAAAAGTGCTTTCACAGACAGCTATTAAAGAAGCTCAAAATAGTGAGAAAATTACAAAAAAAAATGTATATTGAAAAATACACAAAATACTTTAAATGAAACTATATATAATGCATTATAGAAATTTAAAATGCCTTAGAATATTTATGTTTGTTTTTAAGATTTTTTTTTCCCATCTATTTATTAATAATTGTAACTATAGTTATATTATTCATCATAATAGTTTCGTATTTATGGTTTCACCTTAAAAGAGTAGCGTGCATATAGAAGAAATGGTTCCAATGCAGTATTGGATTTGAAGTTGTAATTAAATGTATTATAACTGGTTCTGTTTTTACAAGAAAGCATAGGGTGTATTGCAAATGTTTTTATAATGCATTGCACATACATACTCAATGGGAACTATTTGCATGACTTAAAAATCAACAGAAAGCGCTTAAAGCAATGGTTTCCCCTAAAATTTAAATTTGCTGAAAATGTACTTTCCCTCAGGCCATCTAAGATGTAGATGAGTTTATTTCTTCATTACAACAGATTAAGAAAATGTAACATTAACATTACATCACTTGGTCACCAATGTCTCCTCTGCAGTGAATGGATGCTGTCAGAATGAGAGTCCAAACTGCTGATCACAATAAAGTAATCCACTCCAGTCCATTAGTTGACATCTTGTGAACAATGATGGGAATAAAGGCATTATAAATAGACAATGTTACTGATGGCCTTTTTTTTCCCAGGAACAAGTAATCAAATGAATTACCATGTCCCCCGTTACTACACCATTACCTTTACTGACAATAAGCTGTGACGTTACTAAATTACTAAATTAAAAATACTAAATTACAATTACTGAAGCTCTATCATCGTTTAATGCCTAATTAGCACCTAATTGTGAGAGACAATTAGGTGTCTCTCACATTGTCCCACAGAAACATTAAAATAGTGTAGATTAGTGTACAATGTACTTTGTATTCATTTAACATATTTATATTAGAGACATCCAAGTTATTTGACATATTTGAATAGTTACTTTGGTAACTAGTGACTTTTATAATGATGTAACTCAGTTCCTAACTCAATTCCAAATATTGGAGACTCTCTTTTTTCTCACCCGCCCCTCCAGCTCAGTCTTGATGCACACCAGTGATGCGAAAATGAGCGGGTGCACGCGGTCACCCGCGGTTACGAGTCATCCAAAAATATTTTTAATGATATTCGGGTTGCAGTCGGTCGGGTCGTTTGAAATAAAGATGCCAATTAAACCTTTGTAATTTATTTAGTACTAGACACAATTTTCTATGAAAAACATAGGCCTGCACTTTATTGGCTAAATTACTGGCGCGAAGATGACGCACAAGCTCAGTCTGCATGTAGAGAGGCGGCAAGAGAAAAGGTAAAGACTGGGGACTGGAAGCTCCGCAAATATACAAATAGAAAAAGCAAAGTGTGGGACACATTTGCTGAAATAATGAAAGATGATGACCAAAGTGCTGGCTTTGTCATTTGTAGTCTACTTTTTGAATTTTGAGCGTTATTAACTGTTGAATGAAAGCTGACGCAGGACAAAATTCCAGATTTCCCAACACGTTGAACTGAGCAATGCCATTGTATCATTTTAATAGGTTACTTTTAAATGCATATAGCTCAGTAATGTCAGTTTTATGTATTTTCTGGGGTTGGGATTTCTGTTGGGAAAGTCGGGGGAGAGATGCACACTTCGATTAGACTGAGCACCACGTCAGCGAGTGCACCATTTGAAAAAATGCTAAGTACTACCCTCTTTGTTGGTTATAACGTTTTTTTTGATGGACATCAAGGGTTTTTAGAGAAAGTTGTATTTTCCACTCAGATCCCATTCTTTTGTCAGCTTCCATGACTGAAATTAAATATGCTATGTTTTCCGACAACTGGCAACACGGGGTTCTGAATCACAATTGGGTAAACTGGCAGTGGGCGGGTTTCACAAACCAAAACAAAACCCTGCATTCTGGGCCGGAACGCACATTTCAAAGGAGAATAATTGACTGTAGCATTGTTTTTCATATAAACAAGTATGTTAACTTAGAAGTTTCCTAAATATCTAACATATTGTGGTATTTTTATGCTTTAGTAGAGTCAAAATTCTACATTCTACACCAGAGTATGTGAGCGGAGTGGAGTGGGAGCGGAGCGGAGCGGCATGATTTTGCCTGGAGCTTGGAGCGGATTTTTTCAAAGTCGGAGCGTCGCGATTTTCTCTCGCTCTGAGAGTGCTCCACTACCACTCCAGCCCCTAATGCAACTGCATTAGATTCATGTTGTGTAAAGCACAGTTAGGCACCACTGACAGAAAGATGGATTTTCTGAAATACTATCTTTAAGAAGGTTAATAAACAATACAAATGTACCTTAAATGACAACAAATGAGAACGCGAGTACGGGGAGGTGATTAAGTTAAGAAAATGCAATAATAGCCTTCATACATTTTTTTTTTTTTTATTTGGCCACTTGTTTATCTTATTTTAGTTTAGTTATTTTATTTTATTTAATGTAATGTTTTTCTTCTGGTTATTTATTTAATCTAGCCACATCCAGCATTTGTATTTCATTTTGTTCAAAAGTCAGCTAAACAATAGCCAATTTGGGCTCATATAGCTACTTTTCTACTAAAGCACGTTGCTGTTTTTCTCAGAGTATTGTATTTGTTTTTCACTGAATGCACAGAGGTTCGATATAAAAATAAATAAATAATGAAAAATTACAGTGGAGCGTTAATGAGAATTTTTTTCATGGAGCGAACATGGAGTGAGGATCAAGTAAGGAGGGAGCGGGGAGGGAGCGAGAAGCGGGAAATGGTAAATCCGGAGAGGAGCTGGAGCGGAGTGATCATTAAATGCTCTGAGCGCGGAGCGAAAATTCTTGCCGCTCCACTCTGCTCACATACTCTGTTCTACACTCTGTTAAAGTAATGTGCCCAACACTGCTTGTGAAAAAAAAAAAAGCTGGGTGTTTGTAAGACATCCGTCATTAAGACATTTTTAATTTTAAACCATTGCTTAAGGCTAAAATATCCTTAAAAAGTCCTTTATCCATTGTATTGCTTTCTCCAATGAAAAGTCTTATCTGAATAAGGAAATAAATCAGGCACAGATTAAGCACCGTTTACAAGTAAAAACAGTTTCAGAAAAAACAGAAATCAGTTTCCATGAAGCAACAAATTGATCGACATGATAGGTGGTTGAGGATGAGTACATGTTTAGCAAATAATAATAATAATAAACTTTTTAATAAAATGAAAACCTTTGAACATTGTTTAGTTGCTTGTACACTGCTATGTATGTTTGTGTACTTTGAATTTTTTTTCATTCTTTTTTTATTTTTTTCATTTACATTTTTTTCTCTGCGTGTGTCTGTATGTTCTAAGCCAAGCTGTGAGATGAATGTCTTGAGTTGTCTGCCAGCACTGCCACTCCGCCTTCGGACTCTGTCAGGCCCTTAATGAAAAAGAGAGTGGACTGGTTTTGAACCGCTGATGGAGAAAACAGATTAACTCAGTTCAAGAGCAGTGACATAGACATGAGCTAACAGAACCACCTCATCCTCAGCCAGGTCAAAGAGGAGAGCAATAAAATCACACTGACCTCCTGACAACTGAAAATAACATGCTATTTTCCAAAACCTATTAAGCTGTTAAGGAGACATCATTTTAAGGCATCATTTGCTTATGATGCTGTTTGTTTGTGTGTGTGTGCGCGCGCATGTACATGCATACACATATACATCTGTAAATATCATTTTCAGATTGGAAAACATAAAATAAAATGTTGGACAGGATGTACAAGCTGCTTTATTTGATATGTGAGTTATTGTACAGTTATCAGTAAAATACTGTAAATGCAGTCCTGTATTGTGATGATTAGAATTACTAAAAAAATCACTACACTGTTCTTCTGCTTTACTCCTCATTCTGGTTCAAATAAATAAAATAGATGGTTTGGAATGACACAAATACAGACATGAGGAAGAAAAATTAGAAATTGTGGCTACATTTTGGAATTAATTCCCACACTGTCACGTTGACTGCCAACGATCGCTCTTTAGCGGACGACAGGACTGAAGCTGAACAAGCATCACTCGGACATACAATAACATTAACGATGAACAAGGATACAAGACATGGGGCGTATCAAAGACTAAAGACAAGAAACCTGGGAAAGACAGCTGGCGGATAATCAAACACTAATGACAGGGGCGGAGTTACAAACGAGGCAGAGACATGAGGAACCAGGTAAGTAAACAAACCAAGAACGCATGGACAGATAAACAAAGACAGGAGACGCCTATGGCGGTACATACTCCAGGGCGGGGCAGACGGTGGGGTTGACCACCTGGGCTGACCAGATGGTGGGAACACCCTCCAGGGCGGGACAGATGGCGGGGATGACCAACTAGGCAGATCAGAAGGCGGTGGAAGCAGGCGGTGAAGGCCATCTGGGTGGAGCCAACGGGAGAGACGCACGCCCTCCAGGGTGGTGTGGATGATTGGTATACCCTCCGGGGCAAACCAGACAGCGAGAACGCCTTCCAGGGTGATGCAGACGATTGTAATGCCCTCCGGGGCAAAGCAGACAAAGACCAAGACCTCCTGGTCCGAACAAACAGTTCAACCGCACTCCACCGCACAACTCATCTGGTCTCCCCAGACAATGAGGACGACCATCTGGTCCGAACAGTCTGTGAAGACGCCCTCCTGAGCCAAACACTCTGTGAAAATACCCTCCTGGGCCGAATAGGCAGTGAAAATGCCCTCCTGGGTCGAACAATCATTGATAAAGCCCTCCTGGGCCGAACAGGCAGTGATAACACCCTCCTGGGCCGATCAGGCAGTAATAAAGCCCTCCTGGGCCGAACAGACTGTTAACGTGCCCTCCTGGGCCGAGAAGTCAGTGGTAATGCCCTCCTGGGCCGAACAGGCTGTGACAGCACCCTCCTGAACCGCCCGGACAGTGACTCAGGGACCTCCATGGGTTCAGCAGCCACCAATGGGGCCTCTGGAGACTCTACGGCTGGAACCGACATCTCCAGAGGTAGTGCAGGCACTGGCGGACCCGGCGGAGTCTCTGAGCCACACACGGGCTCCGGCGGCTAGGGCCATGAGGCCTCACAGTTTTCATGGGACTCGGGAAATTCAACAGATGACACTGGAACCGGATCACAAACAGGCTCTGGCGGATATGGCCAAAGTGGATCCAGATCACAGACCAGGTCTGGCGGATCTGGCCACAATGGTTCCGGATCACAGACTGGTTCTGGCGGATCAAGCCACAGAGGTTCCGGATCACAGACTGGTTCTGGCGGATCCGGCCACTGTGGATCCAGATCACAGACCGGGTCTGGCGGATCCAGCCACAATGGTTCCGGATCACAGACTGAGTCTGGCGAATCCAGCCACACTGGTTTTGGATCACAGACCGGGTCTGGCGGATCCGGCCATACGGACCCCAAATTGCTGACCCAAATTGCTGACCCGCCTTTTGTGGCTCTGAGACTGTAGGGAAAGTAGACAGTTCTCTTGGCTGTACCGATACCGACTGAAGTGAACACGGCCCCTCTCACCATGAAACGAGATTAAAACCCGTCTTTTGCGGTTCTGAGATCGCAGGGAAAGGAGATAGTTCTTTTGGCTGAATTTCTGGGACAAACTGAGCAAAACATGGCCCCTCTCGCCGTGAAACGGAATTCAAACCTCTGATTCGCGGGCTTGAAACCGCGAGGAGTTGTGACGGCACTGGCAACCGCACTGCCGGGTCTGGAATCACTTTCACTTTGGTTCGTCGTTCTGTCACATTGACCGCCAGCGATTGCTCTTCAGCAGACGACAGGACTCGAGAGGCAGGAACTTTGAATAAATGAACATTTATTTAAACACAAGGAAGCTGAACAAGCATGACTAGGGCATGCAATAACATTAACGACGAACAAGGATACAAGACATAGGGTGTGAATTTAAACAAAGACTAATCAAAGACTAAAGACAAGACACCTGGGAAAGACACCTGGTGGATAATCAAACACTAATGACAGGGGCGGAGTTACAAACGAGGCAGAGACATGAGGAACCAGGTAAGTAAACAAACAAAGAGCACATGGACAGAAAAACAAAGACAGGAGATGCCTACGGCGTTACACACACATTATACCCACTTATTGTGGTAATTTTTTATCAATGCATTCCCTCATTTTAGTTAAATCATGGTCACATGGCCCTCAATTTAAATTAAGGGGGAACAGTTTAACACATTGTGGGAACAAATTGTTATTCCTCCACATATCATGTACAGGGTTCTGTGCATGAGAGTGAATAAATTATAACTGATTTGTTTAGGAGTGAATTAACCCCCAAAAAAATGTTTCTTCCTGATATAGTGCCTGTCTGTGCTACACTGTTTTTAATGAAACTACATTAGGCGAGAACCTTCGAAAAAGGAACAAGCTGCTGTGACAGACTGCTGTGTCTGTGATGTCTGCCAGTTTGCACACCGATTACCTAGCTGCCTCCTTTTCCTGAGGTCAGGAAGTTTGAAATTGACTGAGAACATAAAGTCACGACTTTGACTTCTTCTCTCAGAAGATACGTTAAATTTGTTGCATCATCTCTTGATGTCTTTCATCCAGCCTCCTTTTTTTCACTGTCCTCCTTGTAATACAGCGCGCTGGAGTGTTGAGAATTATTATACGACACACAAACAATAACCAACCAGGTGTAGATGGTATTTCATCAAGCGCTGTCACTTGATGTCTCTCAGGAGAAACCAATAATGGATGATGTCCATCCTTAAAACGTCCCTTACAAACCCAGCACTTGTCACCCGTGGAAGAGAAGCGCGTATGTTGTTTTCCGAGCTTCAGGAGCCTGACGCTCAGACAGATGGCGAGCTTCAGTTTGTTTAGTTCCTTCTCAGCAGAAAAGCCTGAGAAACAAATCGAGCGATGAACATGCATGCATGTCATTATGTCTGCTAGCAGATACACAACGACAGCTTCAATTCTGCGTATGGGATCAAATTGTTGACTTTTTTTTTTGGTTCATGTGTTTTAAAACACTGAGCTTAGATGTTTGCATTATATACAATAAAATGTGCTTCTGCTTTGATGTTTGGCACTTGAAAGCTAAAGTGTACAAGAATGACTTATTTTTTTGTATTTTATGAATACCCCAGTTCTCCTCATAATGTGACCTAGATGGTGCTCCAATGAAAACAGATAAATAGATAGATAGAAAGACAGATAGACTATATATATTCCATTCTATTCTATTCTATTCTATTATAAAATTTAAACAGTAATAGCAATGGGAATTGACAGTAAAATACTTCTATTCACTATTAACTGTGACTATTCCCTCAATAATTTCTTAATTTGCTGCTTATTAGTAGTAAGTAAGGTAGTTGTTAAGTTTAGGTATTGGATAGGATTAGGGAAGTAGAATAAGGCATTCATATGTGCTTAATTACTACTAAAAAACGGCTAGTAATACATTCTAATAAGCAGCTAGTTGAGAGACTAAATTAATGTTTCCAGAATCCTTTGTGTGACTCACATTTGATGCTTTATCATTGACATATTTAATCTTTACATAAACATATGCAGATAATACTAATGATATAGTAACACTACTTTAATGTTAGGTTAATCTGTAAAACTTTGTTTATTTTTATGGTAAAGATGTAATTGTTTACACAAATGTGTATTTGTATTGTTTGTTTATTTAATTTGATAAAATATATAATTTGATTGTGTTATTTTTTTATCATGATAATTTATTTATTTAAAAAAAAAAAAAAAAATCTGTTTTTAATTGGCTGTGAGCTATGAGAGGGGGAACAAATTAGCCAATTAGTCATGCGATAAATGTTGAACATACCATTTTAAAATACAGTATGTTTAAATTTATAGTTAAAGGTAGTCATTAATTACTATACAGTAAGCTTTGATTTATTCCATTTTGAACATAAAGCGTTGGGTGTTTTGATTTGATTAAACATGAAGTGTTTGTGTGTTTTACTAGTCAAGAACCTGAAGCAACACTACCAGCTCTCGGACCCTAAATGTAACTGCGATAAATCACCATAGACAAGACACAGGCTAAATCAGCATGCTTCCTGCTCAGTATAGCCCTACCGATCCATAGACTGAACAAAACTAATCCCCGTAAGTAGCAGAACAGTATTAAAGGTCAGATGTTTCATGACCCTTTTTCCTTGAATATTGAGCTGTTGACCACACTGACCGCAAAATACAGCAATCACTGATGCATGGCATTGCAAAATAAGCAGCAAAGAGCAAATTGAGAGAATTCTTGTTTGGGCCAAGATTGTGATATGTGTGTGTCTGTGTGTGTGTCTGTGTGTGTGTGTGTGTGTGTGTGTGAAAAGTCAATTAGGTCACGTACTGTGTTGTATATCAAATTTATCAAACATGCTGGGCTGATCAGGATTACTGTAGATATGTTAAATATTTAGATAATCAATTATTACTACTATTGCAAACTCTTAGAGTTTATGTATGCATACTTTTTTTTCTAGGTTCATTTGTGCTACGGAACAAAATTGCGTTTTCCAAAATTGCATGCCTTATTGAAGAAAGCATGTTTGTGTTTTATGGCAGAAATGGAAAGGAAAATTTTTTCGAAATGGTGCCTTGCAAATACAATGAAATGGCGACCACTGCAACACTCTAAAATTATGACAATGTGGGTTGCACCAACAAGCACCACTTGAGCAAAAATGGCCGAAATAATCAATAAATAACCTTAAAAATACCCCTTAATTTTCAAAGTGACAGTAGGGATTCATATGCAGGCAAAATTTGAGATATGAATTATTGAACAGACCAAGTCTCATGTGGATATATTTACAGTGGACTGCTGGTTGTGAACACAACTGTGAAAACACTACATAACATCAACACAAAGCATGTCAAACATTTGCAACAGAGCACAAGTTGGGCCGTTAATGAATGCTGTTGCTCAAGAGAAGTGTCTGAGAAGGAAAACATGACAAACCAGTATATGTGTGAGGAGACGAAGCGAGATCTCCTGAGCACTTTCCCAGCACTTCCTATGCTATGGCAAACACACATACATTAGCTTCGTAGGAATATGGGTACTGTCAGAGACTGGGGCAGGAATATGAATATCCCCCAACATCAATTTGAAAAGGGTAATGCAGAATATCAGTGATGACACGTGTATTGGTGAGGCAGGTGAGGCAGCGAATCTGGAGCAGGCAGCGCGCAGGAACAAAGAGCGCAGAGAAAAGCGAGCGACGTGCCACTTTGCCTTCCATTCAGCTGGAAAATTGTAGGCATCCAAATGGCTCATAATTTCAATTGCAAGGCGCACCCTAATCTTCCCTGATTCAAACATAGATTTTTGATGCTTTTGTGCGAATCATTTCAACCCACTGTATATTTCAACCTGTGCTGGCACAAGCCAACAAAGAGGTCTGATTGTTGAGCATAATGGCAGGCTTTGTCGAGGTGTTTTTTCTTTCTTGTCTTTTTCTTGTTGAATACTTCAATTTATACCACAGACATTCAGGCTATATATCAGTGGTATATCAAGGTCGGTTCATGAAGCATGACAAGCCTGCTGCTCATCACTCCCCAGACTAGGGAATCTTCACATTTCTCTTGAACCAAAGAGCACCCTTGAAATTGGCAAATTTCAAAGCAGCTTCCCTGTTGTACACCTATTATTTAGCGTGGTGAAATCGGCTACGTGAACAATTAGACCTTTTGATGGTGGGGGACTTGAGTACAGGTAATATTTGTTGACTCTTAAGATACCATGCTGTTATACATACTGTAGTTCTGGTTAAAATACTATATACCAAGATTATTGGAGTATATTTTAAAAGACAATACTCTTGTCAGAGCTCAGCTTCTGTGGTTTGTGAATGAGCTTTGCAGGTTTGATCACATTCCCCCTCTGTATTCCCAAATAATTACCTTTCACTTAATCATTAAAAGTCAAAAAGTCAATTTAGATACTGTAAAAACCTGGTCTAAAACTACTCAAAAATGCTTAATAGTCCTAAATTCATATGCAATGCGGTGTCGTTTTAATTGCACACTTAAAAAGAACACTGAATGTTATAAAAAAATATATATTGTACTGATGAATATTACAGTGCATAATTAAATGAATTAAAATGCATGATATTAAAATGGTCCGACGTTCATTTGGCATGCAAGTCCTTAGCAGGACACAAGATGTGTGTTCATGCTGTGTGATTAAACGTTCTGTCAGCCGGAGCCCTTTAACGTAAAAATATTTTCTTGAAGTACCCTTTAAGATTTTATTATGATTGAAGCTAATATGTCTAACATATTATACAATGTATCAGTATAAGTTATATTATATATATATATATATATAAACTGTAAATGATTGAACAATAATTCATTAAGTCATTTAATTGAAATGCATTGCCATACATTTTGCCTAGCTTATACATTACATGTATATTAAAAGTTTCCAACTATGTTAGGTAAATCAGATTTTTCTGCGCTTCTCTACGGCGTCGGTGGCTTGTGTGTGGTTGCACACAGAGCAATTTCAGAGGATAAAAACGCAGCAATAGTGTTCCATCAAAAATCCTGCAGCCAGGCGACTTCCAGTGGTAATGAACTTGTCAGCCTTGTGCCTGTAGAGTTCTGAGCCTGATGTGGTTGTTATTATTCAATTCAGCGTTGTGTTCACCCTCCATTCCCTCAACCGATTTCTCAAATGCCACACCAGGCCTCTTGTTTTCCTGCAACTCCTGTTTTCTGCTTACTCCCACTAGACCCCAGGTATTTTATTGGCCCTTGTTTAAAACAAATAATGGTTGCTGTTTGCAGCACCACTGTGAATTACCTCAAATGTTAAAGCTCCAGATAAATGTTAGCGGGAACATTATAGATGCAGGTTGCTCTCAAAAATGATTTACAATATTATAGCCTTTTGTTTTTTTACTGATATTTTCAAGAATGTTGCATTATTTCAAAACAAGTGTGGCTAAAATACAAGAGGGCACTTTGTAAATTGTGTAGGCAGTCTGTAACAATACAATGCAATAAAAAAGCACAGTTAGTTTGTGATAAGCTTCATGTACTTCTGTCCCTTCCTACAGTTTCTCAATGCCATCTGAAGATTACAGACTGTGATAGTTTCAGCCGCAGCTGTTTTCAGCAAGCCACAATTTTTTTTACAAACAGCGTCTTTCATTAAATTCACCACAGCTACATTGGCGATTAACTTCATTATTACCCTGCATATAAAGAGACAAGGAAACAAAATCCCCTTAAAAATCCCCAGTTTAGGAAAATATGAAGAAGAACTATCATACAGATGTTGGTTTAGTTTTTTTCCGGTCCTCAGTATGATAAAACATTGCATGTGGGCTGAGCAAAGATTCTGCACTCTTCTAACAACACATTGCAGCATGTCAAGTGTCAGGCGTCCGAGCTGTCAGTTTGGTAGCCTGCTGTATGTCAGAGATCAGAGAGAATAGAGTGAACAATTTGTGCTGTGCAATGAGCATGACTGCTGCTTCTAACAATTGTGTAAGAATCTGCTCTGAGAAACTGGATTGTATGACAAAGCATTCGCTGCAAACATTGTGAATGATTTCCCACAGTTACCTTTGATTATGAAATTAACATATCCAGTATAGATCAGATCATGCCTCTAACTGGGTTCTGATGTTTAGCAGGTGGAGCTCTAATTTGATGGCTTGATAATAGGGATTGACGGTATGATGTTACATTGTGCGATGGCAGGTTGCCAAGCAACATCACAACATCAAAATCAATTGTAACTCATTTACAGTCACAAGTGAAGGGAAGTCAAATGAAACATTTGAAATGCAAAGAAATTAATATAGCTCTGAGTTTTATTTATTGAAACTATTGTCAATACAAACTTTGAGTGACAAAGCCTTATGTTTTGGGGAAAAAGCCTTGAGGATGGATGGATGTATGGATCAAAGGAAGGAAGGAAGGAAGGAAAGAAAGAAAGAATTGATAAGGTTTGTACATTTTTATCAATCATTTTATACCACTGATTGTTTTGTAATATTTTAGTGTTAATAGATTCATCATGGACAACTCTGAACAACACCCATTTTAATATTATTGTTTTTGCAGTCATCATTATTGTAATTATTGTCAGTAGTTCTATTTCTTTTTCTTTTAACCCAAGTGTGTAAAAAGAGGCTTTTATGGGCAGGTTATTAATAAAATTCCAAGTTAATGGATTTTCCTTCTCTAAGAGGTCTAATGGTGTTTCTGGTTGTCGTCCAAAATGCGTTCCCTGAGACATACCAAAAATAATTTCAGCATTACTTTTGGACTATATATTATAGCAAGGGCAAGGGTCTATTAGTATTACCCTCATATGATGCTGGGGGTGGGGGTATGGGCGTCCCTGGGTTATCTCCACATTGTTTCGTGACTCTCTGCATTCATTTCCCTCTTATGAGGCAGAAGGTTCCTCCATGAAGAGTGTTGAGCGCAGATAAGTAATACACTTGTTTAAATTGACCTGAACAGGTAATGAAACGTGTCTCTGTGGACTTACGTCAATCGCTCTTGTGTGAATCCCAGTGAATGTAAATATTAAATCATGTCATGTTATATTAAAATTCATTGGGGGGGATGATCTGTTACTGAATTTGCAGTAAAGATGCTTGAGAAAGTCTGAAAGAACTGAGATGATACTACAACAAAAGACAAACTCATAAAACTATTACTTACTGCTTTGGAATAGCAAAATAAAAGTTTTGGATTAACTATTGGCTAAAACAAACCTTTTAACCTTGTATTTGTCTTCACTGTTTAAGTGGTCTTGCTTTGTTTGTTTTGTGATACGATCATTCAGAGACGATTCAGATCAAACACTGAACATCGCACTGTGGAACGTCTTTGTAAAGACGCGTCTTTTTAAAGATGTCTTACCTCCCATGCATTTCTGGATGCCATCGTTACCTGGCACCGGGTGACGGTCACAATTGTTGCCTCACGTGCCTGGGCTTAAAGCACGCTGGAGCGGCTCTTGTGGATGAGTCATGTTCTCTCTGTGGGAAGATGACCATCTGCGGACCAGATACAGATCCGTAACTGACGGCTATGTTTGCCTGGGGCATCGAGGGGAT
This sequence comes from Enteromius paludinosus, assembly GCA_032361165.1. NCBI lineage: Eukaryota > Metazoa > Chordata > Actinopteri > Cypriniformes > Cyprinidae > Enteromius > Enteromius paludinosus. The sequence continues at coordinate 2,486,777 of JAUMHQ010000076.1, read as the reverse complement.
TGTGCAAGTGGACAGCTCCACCGCATCCCGAGCCCTTGAGGCTGGATGATTGGTCCTTCGGGGTGGCTCACACTGATTCTCACGGCCCCACCCCAGTACCTTTATAACTCACCAGAATGTGTACGGCACCTTTCACTGCCAGAAACCAATCTGGTGGCTCTTCCTTCTTCAACACCGCAGCCAAGGGGTATACGGGGGTACCCCCAGTGGAGCGGTTGCTAGTGTTGCCACCTCTGGGCAGGGAGATGATGTGCTCCCCTCCCGAGCCTGTAGGCACCCTGTTTGGCTGACGTGAGTGAGACAGACAAAATAAGCCTCTTGAATGCTCCCGTGTCCCGGCCTCCTATGCGACGCATAGAAGCTGCTCAGAAGCAGACTGGGGCCGTTCTGCCTCGGTGTGCAGCTGCTGCCTATACCTGGCAGCACCTCAGTCAGCTCGTCGCTGAGGGCGCCCCCCTGGTGCCGCCTCACCCATCTAGCCCCTAAACCCCCCCCCCACACACACACACATAAAAGTATGATTTACAGGTACATTTTGATCAATAAAGGCTAAAATTAACAAAATTACAAAATTACTTGTATAATGTTATGACTTCAAAACTATTTTTGAATGTTGTCGTCACATGCACAGCATCATATTTATGAGTTGTCTAGATCAGTAGGTTTACTCTAGCTTTACTGTTTACTGTAGCTTACATGATACGGTGTTACACTTGAGTGATAAAAAAAAACTCTGGAAGTGAAACTACAGTTCAACAAAACAAATATAGCAAACAAAAGGAAGGTAAAAAAAGCAGGGCTACATCAGCGAAAATGTTTTTACATTACTTTTTCATTTGTTAACAGTTAAGGGTAGGTTTAGGTTTGGGTTTGGTGTAAGGGATGCTTCAGATATGACCCTCACTGGATATCTTAATTCTGTATGGCGTCCAAACTTACCTCAAGCAGCTTTGAAAAAAGTGCCTCAATAGGTGCCTGC
>JAUMHQ010000076.1:2441557-2458105 GCA_032361165.1 Enteromius paludinosus | reverse complement strand
TTCGGGAAACACCGAATCGTTGAACTATGCTGGTAACGACGGAACTTGCGACCATAGTAGGCTAACTATGCCTTTGGAAACCCACCCCTGAATGACTATAGCAATGCATGCATACAGAGCGCGTGATCTCTTTGATGCCCAGATGTACAAAACAGACCCTCTCACCTCTGTAATAAACACAAAGGTGTTAGTCTCGTCCGAAATGGTACGAATAGGGCTACAGTGCAATTTGGCTAGGTATACATCCGCTCTAAAATATCAAGGTGAAAGTCATCATAGCTTGCGTAGTATAGACCCAGCTCCCAACCCAACTTTGTAAATAGATTTTTTTTAAGAGTCTCACGTTAACGCAGCACGTTAATGCCGATAACAATAATTTTTTCTAACCATACTTTTTATTTTTTCTATCAAATATAATTGTTTTTATGATTTTTGTCCCTCAGAACTGTTTCTGGTTTAAAATTAAAGACATAAACATTCATTTATCTTTTAATTGTTGAAAAATAAGTTTATTTTTGGCAAAGAGGATTTTTCTTATTAAAATTAAAACATGGAAGAAATAGTGTGTGATTATTCTTCAAAAAATTTGTTTCGTTTTAGCTTGCTAGTATTAAGTAGTGGTGGGCTATGTGCATTCTACTGAAAAACAGTAATTGGCATAGTGACCAGACTTTTTTTTGATGGGTTGCTGTGAATATCTGTACAGTTCTGTGTATGTGATATGACTCTAGTTTTAATCAAACGGTAAAATGCTCACGAAGTGACTCTCTGAGCAGTTCTAGAGAGTTGTGTTTATGTCCTCATTTAGTAAGATGACAGACACTGAAAACACCGCAAACGTCATGCACCCTTCAGTATGTGTGTAGTAAACAAACAGCGTGCCTGCACCATTAAGTGCAATGACCTGTTTTGATTAGTTAATTAAAGATTTTTACAAATTCTGTGGCATGCCATGTTAAACTGTGAATTCCGGATTTATAAATTGATTCCACGATTCCGTCAGCGTTTTCCGCTTTGTAGAAATCATATAGCCCTACACTCCAAATATCCATTCTGCAGCTGTCTTAGTGTTGTAGGTGAACAATGATGTTGATTTACATGACATAATTTGCTAAGACATGATCAAATGAACATTGTAGCTACTTTCATATAATTATATTTTGTTCACAATAATCCAACTACAATTCCACTATATTCTAAGCATTTGAGCACCAATCATCGCTTGTACTCGAATGCCTACATTCAAAAAATAATTTATGGTATAGTTCAAAAAGTGCTCTTTCTTGGGGCAAGCATTTTTCTGCATGTGTTTTTCATGCTTCTCTCTGAACAGTTCCAGCCCCACAGGGTGTTAATGAAATAGTCTATTATGTTCTACCACATTTCTTCACCGCCCCCATCTTCCCAACATGCTTGGCAATATGTTGGATGGTACAAGAAACAGAGCGACTGTTCTCAGAATAACACTCCAGACAATAGCAAGCGTAGTGTGGGTGTGTGTTGGTATTGTTCTAGAGCGTTAATTAGCCTTAGCGCATTACGGGAAGTTCTTTCAATGAACACGGTCTTGCTCATTTTGCCATTCATTCTCAGATTTACAGAACCTTGTGTTATACGGCTGCGCCTTTTGCTTTGACCTCATAAGACGAAAAGATCTTGATTAATTTACACTTAATCTTAATGCTATTTTCCACCCCAGCAATTTCATTTTCAGAGTGTTTCATCCCACATCACGGCATTAAGAATGTGAAATTCGGATCCTTTTTTTGAAGAATCCACACTCTTCAAATCATTGAATGCCCAGACATAGTGATACGTTTCAGTGTCAGGTCGGCATTCAGAGCGGTGTGAAGTGTTTACAGTTCAATTTGCTGGATGGGAGCAATGAAGACCGGATTACAGAGGAAATAACTGTTTCGATCAGCTATTGTGCGAATGACTCCTGGCTCAGATATCATACATGCTGACAAAGAGGTGTACGTCCTACTATGCTTCATCTGGCTGTACCCAGGCGGCCTGGAAGGCATGGTATTATCTTTAATCTCTTTTATTTTTTGCTCTGTCTGTCTTCTTTTTACCCCCCTCTCTATCTGCTGCCTTTATTAGGGGACAAAGAGACAAGAAGACTCTCACCCTGCAACAATGAAGCTTGATTCAGGCTGGTTAAATTAGATATTTTCTCTCTTTTGCTCTTTCTCTAGGATCTCATGGCCATAAACCTGGAGCCGTACCGCTTCTGCGGTGTAAATATGACCGGCTTCCGCATCCTAAATGTGGACAATCCTCAGGTCGCCTCCATTGTGGAGAAGTGGTCCCTTGAGAGGCAGATTCCACTAAAACCTGACTCCGGTCTCCTGGAAGGGATCATGACGGTATGCTTCCATTTTCTCCCTGAATATCACCGCCTACTAACCAAAAAAAAAAAAGTAATACCAAGAATTAAACAATGGCACAAAAGCTTTGAATAGTTCCACTTTCACTGTTACCAATGCAATCCGTAGCCGTTAATCCATACTCTCAAATAAAAATAAAAAAACCTTTAAATTACATATTTGTTTCTTAATATATTCAGTTATATATCAGCTGTTTCCGATGGATTTGGTGTCCATACTAAAAATAATAACCATTTAAGTTGAGACTTGAATACAGTATCTGCTTTTATTTGTTCTGTAATAGAACCTTTTAGACTGCAGCAGTTTATTTTTAATAATTCCAAATTGTATGCCTCAGACGCTGCCATTGTACCATAATATCATAAAGACTGGTTTCAGCTCTATGGATTCTGTTATTATCTATTAATCTATTTCAAAATAGTTTAAATACTCATATGCTGTTCTGTAGAGTTTCTGATTATTTTGATGCAAAGTTATTACAGATTTTTGTTTTATTAATGTGTACTGCTTTATGTCTTTTGTGCAAGGTTGAAAACTCAGGCAGACACACCTTATATGGTATTATTTGATCTGCAACAGCTGTTGTGTGTGAATGTTTGAATACAGACCATTGCAACGATTGAGTTTAGTCAGTCCAGCTACTGACTAAAAATATTAGTGTTCCCAACAGTCACATAATATTCCCAGCTCTTAAACCACAACAACTTTTTGCCTGGTTTCAAGAAGCCTACGGCAAGGTCGAGCTAAAGGACATCTCAGTGAACACTCATCCTCCTTCCTGCGGACACTCTCAGTCTAATGTAGCTCACATTGCCTGAACAACGCACACTTCAAGGCCTCATCTTACCAGAAGATTGTTACAGTAGGATGTGTTAGAGACTCATTTTTTGCTTTTTATTCAATGTTCAAAGTGTTTGCAGAAAGAATCAGTAGCTGTTGCTTTATGGCTGGTGACAATAGCAGAGCTGGAAAGTAATATTTTGTTTGTCTATATTGGTTTTTGCTTGGCTCATGAGGGTCAGTGGAAAAACATTCTTGTTTGTATGTCAGTTCTCAAAAATTATATATCAAGAGTGTCCAATCCTGCTCCTGAACAGCCAGAATCATGCAGATTTGCTTAGCACACTTGATTGTGCGTTTGTTTTAGTAACTGTCTGTTTTTAATCTGTTTAGTAATGACCTTAATTACCTGTTTCGGGTGTGTTTTATATTTGGGTTGGAGCTAAACTCTGTGGAGCAGTGACCTTCCAAGAGCACAATTGGGTACTCCTGGTATGTGTTAGAGGGAATGTTTTAAACCGACTGGAGAGGGCTGGAGACCAGATACATTCAAGCCACAGTAGCTGTTAAAGTTCTTTGATGAGCCGAGCTTGAGGGATCAAAAACCTTGGTCAGATTGTGATGTACAAGGTTTTATGCTGCTGCCAGCATTGCTCCTGGAGTTGGTGAAGCTGTATCATGTCCATAATTCAATGTGCAAAATAAAACTTTTTAGCCTGCCATGTTGGGAAATACACTGAAATTTTTTGGAAGATGATATTTGCAAAAAGTAGATCTTAGAATAGATTAGATTCAACTTCATTGTCATTACACATGTACAAGTACAAGTCAACGAAATGCAGTGAGGTTACTCTGGTCAAAGAGGGTCACCTTAATCCCTAATCAAACAAAACTCTGTAATAATCGAGTAATTGTAAAAATCTTGGTTTGATTTGTCATTTGTGCTTGATTAAAGGTTTACTCCACCCCAAAATCGAATCAAAGTGACAAGAATACTTTTTGTATGCAAACAAAACTGTGTACACTCTCCAAAATGGCACTACGGTTATGTGCAGGAGACAAATAGGTGAATAAAGTCGTTATTTTGACTGTCTTTGTGTACAAAAAGTATTACCGCTGCTTCATAAAATTCGAATTGTACCACTGATGGCAGATGGACTATTTTGTCTATGACAGTATTCTGGGATATGGCAGTGTTCATTATGTTGCAGTAAATATCTTTACTTTACAAAAACTTTACAGGTTTGGAATGACATGGGGGTAAGTGATTAATGACATTAATTTTTTTATTTGGGGGTGGAGTTCCCCTTTAAAGATTAAGCTAAATCCTGCTCTTTAAGACTATTTTATGAAATGCACATGCAGTATAACAGTGTGGTCACACGGGGCATCAACGTCAACGCTTGACGGAAGGCGTGGCTGAAGTTTGGAACTGATGCCATGGTCATAGCAGCGTCAGCCAATGAAATTAGACAGGAAGGCAACAAAAAAATTCAGAGTTGAAAAATTCACAACTTCTGCGGCGAGCAACGCCAGTGAAGCGCCACCGACAGATCCGCAATTCTTTTCGGCAACGCTTGACATCACCCATTCAAAGTCAATGGGAAGCGTTGACGCTGACGCCCCGTGTAAACACACCGTAACAGTAATGCTACTGAATTGCCAATGGCTCACTTAGTACCCTTTTCCTGAGGGCGGACCCTGACACTTAGTATCTCAGTTCAAGTAATTAATTTCTGTGAGTATATTTTACTACTTTTTGTGAGGTGTGTTTAAGTCATCTTATCGGTACATTTTCATAGTTATTCTTAAACATATTCTGATGTAGGGCATCCTTAGGGCACTTTATAAATTAGACATATTTTACTGAATCATACATGCAGAGTTTAGATTTTAGAGAGGTTTTGAGAAATGCTTTGGCAGTATTTGTGCTTACAGTAGGCAGGAAGACAGTGTTATGAAAACATAGAGAGAACAAATATAAGGAAATAGTGTCTGACAATCCTTAACATTTAGCTGCAGCCTGTTCACTGTAGATTGAGTGTGTCTCAGTTGGAACTTGTGGTTGGATTTGGCTCAGAAGTATGACTTGGTCATGCAGAGACTGTGGAAAGAGATTAACTTCAGTCACAGTGGTTACAGATGCTGAAATGGTTGGAGGACTAAAACCTTCTGTTGCTTTCTTGTGCTGTACTTGCTTGATAGACTGTGCAGATAGTTTCTTTGTTTTGTGCATCAAAATCAGAACTCTAAAAATTGTTGGATACAGGTGCAACCAAATTTTACAAAATGGTGGCACAGACTCCTGAATTGGAAACAATGGCAGTGGGAGCAATAAAAATAAATAAAAACATTATGTATACAGTAATGATGGTGTCTACAATAAATGTTGGTAATTTGTTGATTAAAACAGCATCTAACTGGATCATTAATGACACAAAGTTTCTTCTGTTCCATCTTAATCTTTTGTTCAAGATCAAACTTAGTTTTTTTTTTAGCTTTAAATCACCAAAAAAATCTGGGTATTGTAACAGATCATTCTGTACTAACATTTAAGGGCTTCTCACTGGACTATGTGATCGAGATCAGTCCGCAAATAAACATACCTTCTCTGAGTTCAAATGAGTACCGCTGTTTTGTTCCACTTTTGGAGCATTTGCTATTTGATGTTTCTCATCAAAAATCAAAGACAATTGGGCAACTTTGTAGAAAATGAAATGCAAACAAACTTAGTCACACTAGCATGAGAAAAAAGTCATAAAATGTGACCATCAGTCGTAGTTTGAAGACGTGCATTCCGGAATCAAGCAATGCACTGGATTCTGATTTTGCTGAATAAATATAGAAACAATTAGTTGTCAAACACTTATTCTTTAACGTTTAGACATTTATACGTCTGGCATTCATTTAATTAAAGAACAATGAACAATGATGCATTAATAAAAAAAATTCATATCAAGTGCAGTTTATCTAATTTGGAGATAAAGCACTTGCTTGTTAGTAGCTCACTACAGTATTAGCACTCATTATTAACCTTTATGCGATATTAAAACAAGTATGAACCCTAGAAACTCTGGCAAGCAAAAACATGAAAATCGTGCCTATTTCTTAAACTACAAACACCTGTCTCCTCCCCCTCCTCCAAAAAACCAAAACAAATCCTAGCATCACACTTGAATCAAAGGTTGAGGAGTTAATTTCTACTTACATTTTGATTTAAGTTTGCTAATGGTCCTGAGCAGTGGCCCAGTTTGCTGTTTGACAAGGTTGTCAACTGGTCAGGTCTTGCACTCCTCCCGCTTGTCAGATCCTTTCAGCTGACATATCACCCCTCTATTTATTCCAGACAGATGCTGCTCTGACGTACGACGCAGTCCACATCGTGTCGGTTTCTTACCAGCATGCACCGCAGATGACTGTCAACTCATTGCAGTGTCATCGCCACAAACCCTGGAGGTTCGGAGGACGCTTCATGAGTTTCATTAAAGAGGTAATGACAATCGCTCATGGCAGTGCTGTCACAAACACTTCAGCTCTCCAGAGAGAAGATAAGATATATAAGATATTGTTTAAATTACACAGCATCAGCTTCTCTGCTGAACACATGTCACTGATGTTTAAACTCATTTTAAGTGGTTATCTTTTGGATTTTTTGATTTAAACTAAATTAACTGTTAACAGTGTTTTAGTGTTTCAGTGTTTTTAATAAATTCGAAACTACGAGAATATTCTACTTTGATCTCATAATATTTTGACCATATTCTTGAAATATTACAACTTTAATCTCGCAGTTTTAGGATTTTTTTTTTCTTTGCTACTAAAATGCCGTCGTACTATAGAGATGAGTCAGTGGAGAAGACGTTATTTTATTTTATTTTATTTCATACTAATAAATTGGAATTGACTGGTATGTTGTTTACAGTAATCTTCCTGAGTTACAGAGAAAATCAAGCTTTTATTTGTAGACGTCAACCAATATGGATTTTTCAGTGGTGGTTGTTGATATCTTAGGGAGCAGGGTGGCTGATGGCTGTGAAATTACACAATTGATATATAATTACAATACATATAATTACAAAAATACTCAACAATGAAACATCAATCCATCCATCCATCCATCCATCCATCGATATGTAGATATATAGATACAATTGATTGCAGATTCATTTTTGTGAATTGTTTAGCTTGAAAAGTGTGCCTGTGGTATCTTTATGTGAAATTAATAACTCTTTCTCTGCTTTTTTTTTCTCTTATCAGTGACATTTCTATACATTTAATTGTAACCTAAATGCCCAAATACCTTTACCAATTACCATTGATAAATACTGAATCATTATTCAGAGGCAATCTTTACTTTTAGTGTTGGATATTACCTGATAAACAATCACCATTTACCATCTATTTTAATTGCCTCATTTAAGTGCAGCAGATAAGTTGATTGCAGCAAGTTTGCGTTGGTACTATTCAAGCCCTGCACTACTAAACTCATAGTGTCCCACTTTTTCTTCACTGTGTGCTTCGCAAGCAAATGTGCTCGTCATAATCAGCTCTTATTTCAGCTCACAAGAGAGACTTTGATTGGGACTCATAATAGGCAGATTAGAGTTGTTGAACACAGCTCTGTGGAGCGGCACGTACAAGAGAAGAGCAAAACGAGGGCCGTAGAGTTGGCGAGGAGAGCATTGTCTCTCTTTGGCATAGCGGAGAACACACGTTCCTGTGAAATATCTTCGCTCCTGAACAAGAACGGAGGTGTTTAATTTGGAAGAGGTTATGGAGAGGGCTGGAGATCTGTGTGTGTTGTTTGGGGGAGGAGCTCTGTGCTTAGGGAACAAGGGAGGAATCGGGAGGAGTTGCAATTTAATTATTTTTTTTTGGTGTCTCTAGAGATTGTTGCAAGTGAGATGGTCGTTAATTAGGACGGAGGTCTTGGGGGAAGATGAGTCGCTGGGATGTAAAATGTAATTAAAAAGGAAATAGAAGCTGTGTGTGTGTGTGTGTGTGTGTGTGTGCTTATGAGGATGTATATTGGGGTGTGTGTGAGCAAGCACAAGTGCACCATACTTGGGCAAAATTCAGAACTGAAAAACTGAACTTGAATGAATTTTGACACACACCAAAGGATGTTGAATTGGATATTGAATGATATTGTTTTTTGTGATTTATGGGGACTCTCCCTAGGTGTAATGGTGTTTATACTGTACAGACTGTATGTGGTATTGTCCTACACCGACCCTACACCTAAACCTACCCCTTACAGGAAACTCTGTGCATTTTTTTAGATTTTCAAAAAAGCACCATTTAGTATATTTTTTAAGCCTTTTGAATTACGGGGACACTAAAAATGTCCTCTTAAATCACCTTCCTATTGAAATACCTATGTCGTACCCATGTCGTTATGCAGATTCGTGTCCACATTTCACATAAACCACATAAACAAGCAAACACAATAAACAAACAAAGTACACATATTGTGTAAACAAAATCTGTGATTAATCCAAAGTTTAGTGTTGACATACCACAACATCACAAAATATCAATAACATTTTATTTTTATTTATAGAAATAAATATCAACATTGTTTACAAAATGTAAACTTTTAAGTGTTAATAATACATTATTAAGAGAAGATTCTATTGTCCCCTGTACCGCCAATTCTACATAACTTTATTTTGACTCATTTTGAAGACTTTGGTGTCAAATATAGCATGTTTCAATGCAATATGATAAGTTGTTAAATATAATGAATGAAATACTAATTGTACTGTCTGTGGGTGGCATTTCAGTGTTTAATATCATTATAATTGAATGTTCCTGCATATGCCCCTTAAACTCTGTTACATAGCATTGCCTTTTTAAGCTAATTTAAAATGTTTATCTCTTTTTATATTTGATTTAAACTTTATTCACTCTACATGTACCTATATACCCCCCCCCCCTTTTTTTATTTAGTTTTTTAAAGTTTTTTTATGCCTTTTTAAGAGCTTTAGTTCTGCCTCCTTTGTTGATTTAAATTGCTTTTAAATTGGGGAATGTAATTGGGATTTAAATAACTCTCAATAAAATTCTGAATATTGCACTGCGCTGGTGTGTTTTAAATGTTGAACCTCTCTCTTTGTTCTTTGAAGTCTCATTGGGATGGCCTGACGGGACGGTTGTGCTTCAACAGAACTACTGGTCTGCGTACTGACTTTGATCTTGACATTGTGAGTCTTAAGGAGGATGGCCTTCAAAAGGTAATCCACCACAAAAATACCAAACAACTGTCTCAAATCAGACACAACATAATTCACAAACAAAACACACATTGTATAATAATGCATTTGCTGGGTCTTCGTGCTTTTTTGCATAGCAGGAGGGATAAAATGATCAAAAGCTGTTTTCTTCTGCTAATGCTCGCCTGTTTAACAATGTAATAATTCACTTTTGTTTTGTATAGTCAATTATGCCGGAAAACTTTCATGCTGCCTAAGAGCAAATGCTTCATTGTTTCTTCCCTCAAATAACCTTCTGATCTCACAGTCTAGCATACTGAAACCTCTTGTACCTTGTCTCATTAGGTCACCATTGCTGTGCAAATAAAGAGCAATTTGTGTCTTACGTTTAATTTAGCTCCTAACAAGGAAGCAAATGAGGTGTTTAAGCATAAGTTAGTGGATCATAAAGCAAATTGGATTAGTGTACAAAGTACTGTTAATTACAAGCCTCAGTTAATGACCAGCTGAAGTTGCACATAGCATGCTTTTGTGCAGTAATGAGGTATGCAAGTATATCCACGCTTACTTTTGTGAAATGAAGTGCATGTTGTCCAAGATTAGCACTACTATTTTATTGATTAGTTGTCACACTTTGGATACAAAATTTAAATGACCATTTTTTTTGCAAACAGTGTTAAAAAAAATTAAAACTGTACTAAACTGCACCACAGAGCTGCACAACAATAGTTAGTCACACTTATTGTGCTCAAAGATATAATCACGATTAGCAAATTATTTATATTTATTTACATTTATGTTTAGACAGATTACTAATATGTTTTAATAAGAAAAAGAATAAAGAATGAATGAAAAAATAAATTAATTAATGGATGAGAGAAAGAATGAATGAATAAATTAATTAATTATTGGGGGATTTAAATGCTTGAGATCTGGCAACTGCAACAATTTGTAGAGCAGGGGTGCCAGATCCTACTCATGGTGATCGACTGTCTTGCAAAATTTAGCACCAACTCAAAGTCAAACGCACCTGCAGCAACTAATTAAGGTCTTCAGGATAGCTTAAAAATTAAAGGCAGGTGCATTTGATTAGAATTGCAGCTGAACTTTGCAGGACAGTCGATCGCCAGGAGCAGGATTGGGCACCCCTGTTGTAGAGGCATACAGTTCAAATGAAATGTTTTCAGGATAAATAACAGTGCATGAAGGACACGTAAAAAAAAAAAAAAAAATAAAGAAATATATATATATATATATACATGTTGGCTGGTCTTTTTTTAGCTTTTTTTCCCCATAAACAGGACAGTATGTGCATATGGTTGCCAGGTTGGGAAGCTTAAGTAAATCACTGGGCGGAAAATGAATCAGTTTAAGAAAAAATCTCAAATTAGGGAATTTAAAGGCTTGTCATCTGGCAACCATAACCATGAAAACTTGTGAAGGCTTGTTAGTGTATAATAACAGAGATTGCAAACTGAATTGAAATGTTTTCGGGGTGAACAGCGGGCACAAATCACGAACAATTATGCTTAATAAGCTGAGAAAAGCAGAAATAATTATTACAAATAATAATCTGTTGTGCAGCTCTATTGCAACAAACACCTCCACATAACAGGTGATAAACCTTTACTTTATCCCCAACTTATTCAGTAGCACATACTTGCAAGATGATCCGTAGAGAAATCTAATGCAATTCCGAGTGACATGTACAGATTTATCTTAGTAGACCACATATGTAACGATTTCTAGAAGTAGACATTCAGAGAGAGCGAAGGATATTAATCTGCATTTTAGATTTGAATAAGTGGGTTTTGAGAAGGCCAAGAAAGTCTCCTGTCGGCAGTGTGAATAAATATTTGAGCCTTCCCCTGATAATCTATTTTAATGAATTGAGTTGAGTTAATTGCAGTCAATTTGCAATAATGGGACATCGCCCTGTAAAGTGGCGTAGCATATTACTTGAAACATGTATCACCCTGCATTTGCACGATCTGTAACTAATACAGTACATGTGTCAAGTCATATGCATATGTTATGTTTTGCATCAGGTGAGAGGTGTTATCGGGGGATTTTTGCACCTGCGTGACTCTGAGACTTGCCGCTCTTGTGGCTTCATGAATATGAGAACAGCTGTGATGCTGAAGGAGAGAGAACCGCCGCACGCCTTTAGACAGAGATGGATACGGACAGCTATGAGGCCATTTGTAGTAATGATTTGTTGAGGAGTGACTGAACAATATGCAGGACCTCCTTTTTCTCGCTGCAGGGGATTGTTTGTGCAAAACTAGCTTAATTTGCTCAGATTCGCTGTATTCTGATATTAGAGGGATTATTCACAGTACAACTATTTCAACTCTGCTGTCTGCCTCTTATTGTGTATATGTTTTGCCGGCTAAAATAGACTCATAATCAACTGGATTGGTCCCACTGCAGAGTTATACAAATTAGCTTGCACAATAATATTGACCAATATCTCGTCTTGAGTGTAGATTGAGTGTAGATAAGGTATGACTGGTTAATGCAATGCTTTATATATACTGCATACTCAATTACTATATTTTATTATTTTATACAATAATTTTAATTAAGATTGTATTAAAAGTATCTTAATTTTACCAAGGCTGCATTCATGTGATCAAAAAGTACAGTGATATTATGAAAAAAACATATACTGTATTAAAACCTTAGATTTCCTCTTTTGTTTTTCGAATTATAATTAAATGTGGTTTATTATATTAAGAACAACAATGCTATTGTAACACTTACATACCTTTTGTCTTTCAATAATTTTATTGTTATTCAATACTTTTAGAATAACACACACTGTGTGCTATTTTACTGTATTTATACTGATAAAGCAACACAGTCTCACTCCTACTTGGTCAGGACCCTTTTGCGGCGTTTTTCAATCATCAAGGTACCCCTATTAAGGCACTTTTCGACGTGAGGGGGTCCTCCGTTGTTTTCAGTAGTTTGGCTTAATGTAATGGTTTGCATGCATATATAAATTTATTATATAATTTTTTAGGTTTATTGGAGCACCAAACCCCACTCCTACCCTAAACCTACCCACCTCTGAACAATATAAACACACACACAGGCGAATGCAGTTACTGTACCGGTATTTATTTAACTAATCATAACCAAGCAGAATAAATACATTTCAAACAAGTCGTGTCACATTCCAAGTCTTCTGAAGCCGTACGAAGTCTTTATGTGAAGTAAAGAGTGAAAACACGCTGTCATCTCATTCAGGAAAGCATACTTGCGTCTGGTAGCATTGTCTCACGAGATACACAAGAGCCAATAGTATTTCACAACAGCAAGACGCAATCGATCATGAGACGCACAAGAGCCAATGACAGCCAATGATGACGTAAGGACGTAAGGGAGCGCATTTTTTTAAATTGCTCACATTCAGGAAGTACACGGAAGACGGAGACAGTGATCGTGTCTATTCCTCTCATAAATCAATCGGTTTGAGTCAAAAAACTTGGAATATTAATGTCTTACAAATAAATGATGATGGGGGTTGTATCTGCCTGCTATATATTGCGTTTTATTCACAGATGGTAGGTTTAGGGCCAGGGGTTGGGTTTCGTGCTCATAAATGTGCAAATAATATAATTTTCAATAAAACAGTTTTGACTGTTTACATTGAAAAATCACACCCCTACATATATGCAATAATGCTAATGTTTTTACCCAATATATATCTTTTAATTATGACGATAAAATATACCCCCTCACATCAAAATGTGCCTGAAAAGAGGTACCTTGAGGATTGAAAAACGCCGTTGGATAAAGATGAAATTTAAAGGTCAGAAACTTTTTCCTTTGTTTAACATTTTCTTTTTGCAAAATTGAATTGAAAGGCAATCTACTTTGGTGCAGTTGCCCTTCCTCTATGTTAATGTATTCAGAGTGTATGCAAGGGCCTAGCTACTCATGAGCCTAAGCGCAGACCTATTGGCATAAAAACAGAAGAGCCAATCAACTAATGCTTCTGGATGAGCTCAGCACAGGGCTGCTAATGTAGTCAGATGTGCTATTGCGATGTGGATGGGTCACACAGGTAAGTGAAACATGCTCTAACTACATAAATTTCATCTTTTCTAGGTAGGGAAGTGGAGTGCATCTGGGGGGCTGAACATCACCGAGGTCCCCAGGCAGAACGGCATGAACATCACCGACTCCCTTTCCAACCGCTCGCTGGTCATCACTACCATTCTGGTGAGGTCATCGAGATGCTATGTGTGAAGGAGAGCTCTCTTTCTCTCTCCTGCTTTATCATTCTGTGTCTAATTTACTCGTTTTCCAAATTTCACTATTTTTCCAGTGTGCTTTACCTTATTTCAGGTCAGTGTATGGGTTGTTTTTCAAGTAATGAAATGCACATGCTTCAGATTCACATTTCCTCTCACAGAAATGCCAGATAGCTCTGTCCCTTTCAGAGTCTCAGTCCTTGAAATAAATTGGACCTGACTGAATCAACAACACAAGATGTCCTCTCCTGTTTGAAATTTTGAAGCGCAACCATCTCCCATGACCACTTTAAGCAGAATCTGTTCTGAATAGAAGACACAACACAGTTTGAGTACAAAAAATATTTAAATTAAAGATCTTTATTTGTATTTTTCTCCCGTACACAGACTGTTCAAAAGCATAAAAATACCATAACATGTTTGCAGACATTTAGGAAACATGCACAGTTTACATGTTTATCAGAAAATAAACAAATATAATAAATAAATACAATAATGCTCTACAGCCAGGTATTCTACTTAATGAACTGGATTAGAAACATTATACCTGCCCTAAAATCCTCTCTGACCATCTAAAATTATTTATTACTAGAGAAATATTAAAATGCAGACAAATCAACTGATTAACTTGTTGCCTTTCACTGTAAAATGCATTTTAAGAGCTCTTGCAAGGAATAAAGAGGAGTTATGGTAAAACAAACTACAGTAATATGTTTATGATCAGTGTTGGGGGTAACGCATTACAAGTAACGCGAGTTACGTTATAATATAACTTTGTCCAAGTAATGCATTGCTTTTTAATTTTAAAGTAATATAACTAAGATACTTTTTCAAAAATGTAACACTAGTTACTTTGTTTTCTTTTTTATTGACTTAAAAGTCTCCTGACCTCATGTTGGGAGAAATCAGAAATACAGAGGAATTGTGTGTGGTGTGTGAATACAGTGTAGTTCTAGACTAAATGTGACCCTGGACCACAAAACACTGTTCTCAATTTCTGAAAATTAACACTTATGACTGGTTTTGTTGTCCAGGGTCACAAATGTGAATGTGCATTAATTCATCTCACTCTCAAAAACAGATTCAGTACTCATCAAAATTAATTAAAATAAACTCAGAATATGACACAAGCATGCAATAAATTACACAAATGCATCTAATCTCATTTTATTAACCAATATCTTTGCTGCTGACCTTTGATGATCCAGTTCAACCATACTTACAAGCAAAAATATATATATATTTTTTTTATTATTGCTGAAGAGTATTGAACTTTCTTCTGTATTCTACTTTACAGATGTGAATGTACTTTTTCTTCAGCCTGACGTTTATTTGTGACACTTTTTGGTGTGCTTTTACATTTGCTATAAATATAAAAACTTATATTAAAAACCAAACACTCAAGCCCTGCCCATGTTTAAAAAGTAACGCAAAAGTAATGTAACGCATTACTTTCCATAAAAAGTAACTAAGTAATGTAATTAGTAATTTTTTTAGGGAGTAACGCAATATCGTAATGCATTACTTTTAAAAGTAACTTTCACCAGCACTGTTTATGATTATGATAGTAATTTAAAATAGCATGATTACAGAGATCAGTTTGCAATGGCAAGCAGCATAACAGTTTTTGTTCAACTAATATAACTGGATACGAATGACACCAGTCATGTGAATTGTGAATTTAAGTCACAAATGGCTGTGCCTATGCTTATGTTAAGGTGGATAGACATATACAATATGTTACAATGCATTCGGGACATTGTAAAATAAATCGCAATTTACTTAATTAGTTAATTTAATTTAAAATTATGATTGATAGCCCTAAAAATAAGTCAAAAGCTTGAGAAAGTACCTTGCACAGGTACCTTAAAAATTCAATCAGCTCATTTATTGGGTAATGTCATTGACCCATTCCAATTTGGTTACTCTCCATAGGATTTTTTTCTGAGATTTACTGTTCATGTGGCCTCATTACTTATTACTGTTACAAGCAGATGCATGCTGGGTGGAATTCTGCTTTACCCAGTGTCATTTGCCAGATAATAGCACAAATTACATATCTTAAAATAAATGTGTGCTCATTCAACAATGCATTCTCACAGATGCCCCGAGGGCTGCATTTATGGATGTCGCAGAAATGTTTCGGGATTTTGTGGTACTGGCAACAGCCTCAGTGGACTTATTTTGGACAGGCAGATGAGTTGTCAACAGGGATAAACACTGTCATTAAATGTGGATTGAGCTGCAAGGCTGTAATTATGAGTTAAGGTCTTGATAGGATATAATCAGGGATTTTTTAGTACCATGCAGTTGTCCTGGGTATTGTTATCTTAAGATAGTAATTTTTTTTTTTTCTTTGCATTGAATGGGAGTACTGAATAAGTGTCTCTTTAAAGTGACACATTTTTAAATACAAATGGTGAATAACACATCCGTAACAACAGAGTCAAAGGCGAGTGGATCCATATGCAAACCTTTATTCATGGTCAGACAGGCAGGGTGAACAACGGCATCCGGGGCAAACATAGATAATCCAGTATTGTAATAGTAATCCAGGCAATGGTCGGGGCTGGCAGCAAACAATCAACAAAACTGAAGTTGATTTGCTACCAAACCTTATGGAATTTTACAGATTGGGGGCTTAGAACAGATGGTAACTGTTATAGATGATATTGTTTTGGCCACACAAAGTTTTTTATCAAGATAATTGGACAACTTGTACAAAGTTGTGTTTTATTATCCATCTATTCAATCCATGGCTCATGGTTTCATCTAAAACAGACATCTAAAAAGTCCAAATGTTTTTTATTAAAATATATAAATAACATTCTCTGACTAGATGTATTGCATGATTTCTGATACCTGCATGTAACTTAATTTTCATTATATTGCGTT
>JAUMHQ010000076.1:2403503-2420648 GCA_032361165.1 Enteromius paludinosus | reverse complement strand
TATGTGTGTGTGTGTAGCAAAAGATAATTGAGCATTACCAATTAGTGAATTGGCTCTAAGAAAAGAGCTAGAGCAGTGGAAAATTAACATTTCCAATCAACATACAGTAAAATGTTACGAAGCTGCCTGGAGTAGAGGAGTAGAGTTTGAGTGGCTAAAGACTGTTCAAGGATCCCCGCTGGAGAAAATAGTTGTGTCTCAGGGTCAGAAAACCTTTAAAAAATGTGTCAACCAGCCCATATATCAGCACATGTTGTTCGGGACGGTTTAAGAAAAATTATCCTCAATCATCCAAAAACAATCTCCAGCATGTTAAATTGTCATACAGGACTGGAACTACAAATGGGACTGGCTTCTATGGTCAGATGAAACTAAAAAAATTAGCTTTGTAGCAGCAAACACATGGGTTTGGTGAACACAGGGATAAAAAGTACTCCATGTGTACAATAAAGTATTCTGCTGTGTTGATGTTGTGGGTCTATATTTCTTCTGTAGGTCCTGGACATCTTGTTTAGACACAATCATGGAATCTATCAAATACCACTGGATAACAGATCTAAAACTGACTCTGTTAGACATCTTATAATGGCCCATGGTTGGGTCTTCCACTGGGACAATAATCCAAATATCAAAATAAACACAAGAAAATAAGTGAGGTGAACCAAAGAGGAGAAGCGGCATTATGGAGCTGGTATTCTGAAGGATCTGGACATATTCTGCATGAAGGAGTCTCTTTTCTCTTATCAGGTGTCTGACATCTCCAAACTCTTCAGGCATTACAGGAGAAAACTCAGAGCTGCTATCTAGGGAAAAGAACGTAGCAATAATTGGGTGCCAATAATTGTGGCTAACACGTATTGGAGAAAAACATTTATTTCAATTGAAATGAGTTTTTCTCAATGAAAGTTTTTTCAATTGAATGTTGTGATACATGTTTTTTGTATGAAAAATGAAAAGGATAAACAATGCAGATATATATTTTCACTATCACCTTTACTCAGATTTACCAAGGGTGCCAATATTAGTGGAGGGCACTTTATAAATATATTTCTCGCAGGAGAGACTTTTTTTATTTATATAATTTCTGGTAGCAATTACAATGTGAAAATGTGTAACAATTTTCTAATTTTGATTCAGCCTGTAATAGCTCCAACATCAGTACAAAGCCTTAATACCTCCATTACACATGAACAATGGATTTTCAAACAATGGACATCTATTTTAATAGTTATTGTGTTTTTCAGACAATCACCATGTTCATTTTGTATCAGTTGACTAATTCAGTGATTGTGTGCTGTACCTTTTGGAGTGAAATTGTCTCTATTTACTTTATTAATACATATTCAGAGTCTTAATGTGTTTCATATGTTATTAAAAAAAATTAGGGTTAGGACATTAGGATATTCACCCTTATGACTGGTTTTGTGGTCCTGGGTCACATATTTTTACATCAATGCACTTTTACCATAGTGCGATTAGAAAATACATTTGTGCATCTAAATCACATAATCATGGTAAACATGGTAAACATGGTAAACTTGCAGAATTTGTTGCACTTAAAAATCTGTTGCATTAGAAAAGTAAAATGGATTGCCAGTGTGGTTTCAGGATGATTTTCAAAGAATATTATTGACTAGACTGTCTCTGTTCAATGTTTCTGAACACTTATTGGATGCTAATTTTTGTTTCCTGTTCTCTAGAGGGCTGACCTTGCTGTGGCTCCTCTCACAATCACCTTTATGCGAGAAAAAGCTATCGACTTCTCCAAACCTTTCTTGAACACTGGCATCAGTATCCTGTACCGCAGACCTAACAGCACCAACTCTGGCTTCTTCTCTTTCCTGAACCCCATGACCCCTGATATCTGGGTCTACATCCTGTTGGCCTACCTGGGAGTCAGCTGTGTACTCTTCGTCATTGCAAGGTGAGCAACAACCAGTTGTTCCTGTGGCCTGTGCCCCTGGAACTATTAACCTTCATGGTACTTTTCATTTGCTTTGGATTCACTCTGTGAAGCATCAAAGGGCAAACAGTTATGTGTTATTAGTGCTGTTAGCTAAAGCTAAGGGACCAAACCATACCTAGGGAATAGAATATCAAAGAGGCTTGCTGGTGGGATTTTTGTGGCCATTAAAAAAAGACTGTTAGCAATCAACTAGAATGCTGTAGCAACGCCTCGTTACGTATGTAAACCTCATTCCCTGAAGAAGGGAACCGAGACGCCATGTCGAATATGTCGAACAGAAACCCCCATATACTCCCTAGCTGCACCGCTGTCAAGGTTGGTGAAGGAGGAGGAACCATCAGATCAGTTTCCACATTCTGGCGAGCTCTTCATGTACTTACGGGTAGAAAGGTACTGGGCCGGGGCCCTGAGAACCAGCCACCCCTAAGTACCAATCATCCAGCCTTGAAGGCTTGGGACGCGGTTGGAGCTTTCCTGATCCCCTCGGCGGCCCGGGCAAACATGGCCATCAGTTATGGATCTGTATCCGGCACAGTGCGTCCGGAACTTCATCTCCAGAACGTTCAGACTCTCCTACAGATGCAGCTATCGCCATCTGGTCGCCGGGGGGAGTGCCAAAGGTAACAGCTGGTACCCATTGCGAGGGTCCAGACTGCCCCAATGGCAGCTCCACTGGCAGCCATCGGAGGGGAATTCCTCACTGTCACCGTTAGACCAGTCCGCCCTCTGTCAGAAGCAGCGGTCACCCGGCTTTCACAAGAGCAAGCCCTAGATCTAGGCAGAGGAACGGGTACCCCGCCCCCTTGCACGTAGAGAGTCTGGTCCGCAGCTCCACGATGGTCATCTTCCCAAAGAGAGAACATGACTCAGGCAGCGATCATGATCATCAACCGGTGCCAGGTAACGACCGCATACAGAAACACCTGCTCACAACAGGGGGCTAATGCAACCTGCTGAGGCAACCCACTCGACACGGGAACTACCGCCTCTGAGGACGCCGTCACACCAGCCACTTGTTCTTCATCTGAATCAGAAAGGAGAGCTGAACACATGTGTGCTCGGCTCCGAAGCGAAAAGATGAATACACATTGCATCAGCTGCTTATTTATACTTTAAAATATCTTGCTTATCTTAAAATTTTGTAAAAGATGCATTAATATCTTAATTTAACTAAGGCCTAGTCCTGGTTTAAACTAAGCCATGTTTGTGAAACTGGGCCATTGTGTTGATAAATAATAAGATGGCAGTACTGACACAGATATCTCAAATATAGTAGGTAGCGCACAAATTCTGAGTGCCTTTGACAGATCTCAAATGAGCCATTTTAATACAGATTAATCTAGATTAATCTATGCCCACCCCTAATATATATATATATATATATATATATATATCAGAGATGGGGGACTCAAGAAACACAGGAAGGCAGACAAAGAGCGAGGGTTAACGTACATCCACATAAATCTACACAATGATCAGTGACTGGGAACACACAAACGAGTCCTTAAATACAGGTGAGTATTTAACATGGGGGGCGGAGAAACTAATGGGCAACCATGACAACAGGCGAGCTGGGTGGAGACAAATGTACATAATAAAAGTCCAGGACATTTGAACATATTAACATATGCCCTCTGGAGGCCTCAGAAGGGAACTCCAGTCAAGCTCATGACACTATGTTGTGCTGGTTGGGCTGTATAAACAAAAGAGCAATGCTTTCAAAATCAGGCTAAAAAAAGGCACATGTTTTGCATATATTGATGTGTAATACGATTATGAGATTTTAATATTGGGGGAAAAAAAAATGAAATACATACATTAACTTTTACACAAGGACAGTGAAAAAGTAATATACATATTATCCAACATGCATATTTTTCCTTTTCCTTTTTTTTGAGTGAGTGAAAACCAAATCCTACAATGTGTTTTCTGCAAGTTTCCAGCTACGGTGCTTGTGCTCTGTTAACAAGTCCCTTGGCAATACCTGCGTCTCTCATCTTTTGAAGCATCTGCTTTGAGATGTTCCTTGTACTGTAGATGTTAAAGGACAGGTGTTATACGGGAAATTACAGACATCTGCAGTTGCTGGGAGTGTCCAGAGTTAATTACGTTATAGTTTAACAAGCTGTTGAAAAGAGCCAAGACGTGCACTCTTGTCACAGTTAGCGAGTACATGCCTTGATTTCAACAAAATACACTGAAGTGGCCAAACTGTAATATTTCCCGAGGGTTATTAACGACTTTAGCACAATAGTAAAGTCTAGTCTTAAAGTGAAGTGCTTTTCTAATACGGACAGTTCATAATTAGATGTCAGGTCAGAAGACACTTGCATAGTGCATAAGCAGATCTCAGAATATGAACATGCATTAATGACTACCCTTGTGAAAAAGAAGTGTGCTTAATTGTGTTAACTGTATTTTGTATTGTACTTCAAATCTAAGAATTCTATAAATAAAAGTTAATAAAATACTACCTAAATAAGATGTTGCATGCACTGTACATAAAAAGTGCAATAAAAAAAAATCAAATTTCGGTAATATTTTATATTAGGTAAAACTTGTTGACTATACAACTCATATACAACTTTTAATACAAGTTTTCCTTCAATAAATTCTTAATTTGCTGCTTATTAATAGTTAGTAAGATAGTTAAGTTCAGCCATTATATTAGATGTAGAATAAGGCATTAATATTTGCTTAATTAGCATGTTTTTTTTTACATGAATAAATGGCTAATAGTCTAATAATACACATGCCAAAAAGTAACTATTAGGTCTAACTATTAAATAAAGTGTTACCCAAATTTCTACCTTAAAGTACCTTTTAAATTCTTACTTTAATAATCTTTGTTTATGCAGTACAGAAGTGCACACATTTTAAAAGTGTTGATTAACTAAACAAATGTGAAATACTTGATTCTAGTTTAATCTATAGTGTGTTATGCATACTTTGAATGTCCTAAACTGTAACTCATGATAAATGTTAAATTTTTTTTTTTTTATATTATGTATTTATTAATATATTTAAAGCAGGTTAATAAACAGAACTTTATACCTCTTGCGGAAGAGGAAGAGGAAAGGGGAGTGTCCAAATATATTCCACATAAATATATTTTAGTGATATTTTGAATATCCTTTAAAGTTTGTTGTAATTTTTTAACATATGTCACAGTGTACTTCTTTCTGAAAAGAGTGAATTTCTAGATTGTCCAAAAATGTACCATTAAATGTTTTTTGCTAAATGTTTGAGTATGGTTCATAAAGTGTTCTGAGCTATTCTTAGCACATTGTTTTGAGTTTGCTAGGGTGCCGCTTATTGGTTGCTGGGATGTTCTGAGTAGTTCCAGTGCACGTCAGAAGAGCCCTCTATGGCATTATGTGGAAATGTGAAAAACATTGGTGTCATTGGTAGTGCAAAACATTTTACCTTTAAATGCAGAGGCCATGTTTAAAAACTATCTCTGGTTTCTGCTGCAGGTTTAGCCCATACGAGTGGTATGATGCCCATCCGTGTAACCCAGGCTCCGATGTGGTAGAAAACAACTTCACCCTTCTCAACAGCTTCTGGTTTGGCGTGGGCTCCCTCATGCAGCAAGGTACAGTGCTTCTTCTGCAAACTCAACGCACTTTCCAAAGATGGCAAACAAGCTGAAAAACCTGACAACAGCGTGATGTGACTGTCTTCCACCCTTTACCTGTCAAAACCATGTTGAGTTAAGACAGGAGGAGGAAGTAGTCATCTTGCTTGTCAGTGAGGCGGAGATGAGGGGTGTCAAACATCTGTCATACACACTGGCAGGTTAGAGGGATAACAGCAGCGTTTGTTTCCTGACACTCAGCTGCCATCAGAGACCTTCACGATTGCGAGTTTCAGGTTGGGATGAAAGTCAACAGAAGACTGTCTCTATCGTAACAAATGCACAGTGGGACGTCTCTGTGCTTCATCTCATCTCTGTTTGGCCAGATGTCCCGCCCTCTATATGTTGTTCTTTATTTCTCGCCTGTGCAGTGTTTTACTCATTTGCCACAGCTGGCATCCGGTTTCAGAGTGACACAAGGAGATCATAAGGAAGTTAATAGGCTAGTTTCAGATGCCAGTGTCTTTGCTTTGAATGAAGAAGAGAGCAGGCTGTTATTGTCAGGGGAGGGGACTGAAAAGAGTAGTTAAATCGGGTAAAACCCACTTCTCATAGTGGACCAGCAAAAGCAGATGTCCGGACTCAACACGCAACATGTTAGCATGACTTGGACAGTATTTTTAACCACCTTCAAACCTGCTGGTTATGAGTTCTACATAGAATTTGCTCATTTCACAGTAATGTTAAAGTTCCCCTATTATTAGTCATAAAACATGTTATATAACAACAGGTTGACATGCGTGCAAGGTAAAAAAAAAACACTTCACTTGCCTTATAATATACATTTATTTTACATTTTTTTGTTCAACAACTCCCAATTTGATTGTTCGATTTCATTAAAAACTATTTTTATGAGCTTTTAACACTTAAGGTGGTATTTTAAGGTGGCACCTAGTAGCAAAGAATGAATTAGCATTTTCATTTAGACCAACGCAAAATTGAAGTTTTTGCAGGTCTGCGTGTGCAACAAGTGGACGAGCAATAAGCTATATCAAAATGAAACAGCTTGAGATTAATGATTCAGAGACAACTCTTTTTTGTGAGAGAGAAAATAATTTTATACACGACTTTCAGACTGAAAACTTTGCAGGATGTTTTTATTCACTTAAATATGTGTTACACGCTACATGAAAGATCATTTTCAAAAATCCATAATAGGGGCACATTAATGCATAACACTGTAGTAGTTCTAAGAGCATTTTGTGTTGGACATCAGTGAATCATAACACTGTGTGCTAAGCAAGTGATAAGCTATAAAAGCTGTCTTTTTTGTCCTAACCTGCTGTGATGGTGATGTGTGATGAGCAACAGTGTATTCTGTTTTAGAAACTGTTTATATTTCTGCAACATTGCTGCTGCAACAAAAACATACTTTCCATGCCAGTGATTAATTCACGTATATGTGATATCAGGTAATAGTGATTTGTTTAGTGTGGAAAGGGTCTGATGTCAGTTTGAATATAATTTTGCATGACTGAAAGCAATAGTGGATAATATACCTCAGGCCTTGAAAATAAATGAAAGGAAACATAAAAGTTAAAACTGTAACTAACCAGCAAATGTATTCAGTAACAGAGACATGCATCAGTTACTCAGTATATTTTTAACAATTTTAAGGGTTTTTATAATTTTATTTTTATGAAGTAGATATGTATGCATTTTATTGCGATTATGGAAATAAGCTTGCCTTCTGTCTGGCTATGATTTTTGATAGATGCTTGAGTTTTTGTGTTCAGTAGGTTAGCTCGGTAGCTCACACAGTGTGGAGATTTGCTTGGGAGGTGAAACGCTCAAAAAAAAAAAAAAAAAGGTTTGACAAAACAATTAACACGATTGCATCAGTGAATGTGTTTTCATATCAGTGTTGCATTTATTAACACTATCGGGGACGTTTAGGGTTGGGTTTAGTGTAGGTGATATTTCCAACACAATAGAGCAATTACTTTTAGCAACACTCCCTGGATATCAATTACTAACCATCGCAATACATACCTGAAGCAAAATAACAAAAAACAGCAATGTGTGTCTATATCAATGTAATAGAAACATCACGTATCGATCCCGCATTTTCGCATCACCCTCAGGACATTTCACTTTGAAGTAAGGTACCTGTACGTAATAACAGTGTTACAGAAATGTACTAATAGGCCTAATATTTCTCAAATCTGGTCTTGAATATATTTCATTTGAGACCAGTTTGAAACAACAGCTAATATGCTAGTAATATGCATGCTCATTAATAGTGAGAATTGTTCTTTAAAATAGAGTGTTGCCAGATTATTATATAGTTTTTCAAGTTGCATATAACTATTGGAGTAAATTCTGCTAAATGTATTTAAAGTTTAATAAGGTGTGTAACTTGTCTGTAATTGTGAATTAACTAGCTTTTCTGGGTGTTTCTAAACTTTTTTTCCAGTGTATGTGTTTACAAATCGGTCCACACTGCTTGTATTTTGTTATTGTTGCAACCAGGAAGTGTTGTGGTATTCAGTTCCCTGTCAACACTACACTCGTACTGTGTCTGCTAAGACGCCATGGGAAAAACTCTTTTTTTCGCCCTAACTGAAGGTTTTTTTAATCACGCAGTGAAACTTCACGGCCATTGTGCAGTGGTAACTTTTTAAACCAATCGGCTGGGCGCCGTGCTGCGCCAACCAATGGCTGCGGCTCCTGCTGAAGCTCGTTTGAGGGGGCGGGGCCGTCAATATATAGAGGCCGTAGCGCCGCTGGACTTCAGATTTCTTCTCCTTCAGCGACGTGCAACTTTGATGTCCCTGACGACGAGCCTATGCCGTTGAACAACGCCTCAGCATTTGGAAGATTCTCCTGCCGCCATCCGGTGTTCAAAAAGAGCAAATTTCTGCAAGATCCGGTCACCACTGATCGACCTGCAGGAGCCTCCGGCACATCGAAAACAGCCATGCAGAGTGTGTTTCCTGCCTGGGAAAGCTCCACGCGGAATCCGCTCTAACCAGCGCTGATTGCCCGCACTTCGAGGCTCTCAGTCTCGGCACTCTCCGCACTCGGGTAGCGTCCTTTTCAGGACATGACTCCGGCCCCTGAGCCCTCCCGCCTCGATAGAGGCAGCGGGGCAGAGGGACACAGGGCTTTGAGGGTGATGAGCTCACACCGGCGCAGCCCCCACGTTCCTTGTCACCTCACCAGAGAGCTGTTTCACCCATTCTCTTCCTGAATGAAGACCAACGTCCCTTTGTGGCTGCTAGCGACTTTGTTTCATTCGGGAACAGTAAGGACGGGAACAGAAGGCTGTCAGCGAGCTTGGTTTGCCCACAAGCCCCTCGACAGAAATCCACCCCGTCCACACCCCCGAACCATCCAGTTAATCTGGGAGATGTTCAGCAAAGCAGAAGTGGACCTTTTCGCTTCAGACAGCAACACTCGCTGCCCAGCCTATTTCACAAAGGAAATGGATGCACTGGCCCAGCATCCCCTATATGCCTTCCCCCTGGGTCGCACAGCTTCCCCAGGTGAGGTCACAAAGTCCTCCTGGTCGCCCACCTCTGGCCTCCCGCTAGAGCCCCATCTACGAGACACGCTAATGCTGGGAAATGGTTGGTGTTTTCGAGGTGGTGCGCAGAGCGCAACGAAAAACCCCCTTCATGACAGATTTCTTTGATACTGTCATTCTTACAACATCTGCTGGATAAGGGACGTTCCCATCCACTATTAAGGTTTAAGGCCATAGCAGCCCACCAAGACATTATAACAGGTCAGACGGTGGGCAAGGATACCCTCATTATACATTTTCTAATAGGAGCAAGATGTCTCAGACCTTCTCGCCCTCACACCATCTCCACATGGGACCTGCCCACTCTGTTGGAAGCCCTCAGAGGCGCCCTTTGAGCCCCTGCAAACAGCTACGGTAAAAAGTGCTGACGCTGCCCAATGACTCTAAGGTAATCCTGAAACCGAGGCTTGGTTATATACCAAAGGTGCTCTCCACTCTGTTCAGAGCTTAGGTGGTATCTCTTTCGGCGCTGCCCCTGAACGAGGGCCATAACTTTAACCCTCTCTGCCCCATCAGGGCACTCAGAGCCTACATTGCCTGCTCTAAAGGACTACCAGTCTCGAAGCAAAGGCTTTCTAAGTGGGTTATAGACGCTATTTTGCAAGCCTACTCCTCTTTGGGCCAGAATTGCCCCATAGGAGTTAGAGCTCATTCAACTAGGACCATTGGCTCATCATGGGCATGGTCTAGTGGAATTCCCCTGTCAGAGATTTGTGAGGCGGCCGGCTGGTCCTCGCCATCCACATTTACCAGGTTTTATAACCTAGACGTCCCAGCATTGCATGCCAGGATCCTCTCTGCTTAAAGGGTTAATACTATTAGTTCGCTGTGTTGGCCGCTGCGTGCCCAAGCCGCAAACTCAGGTTTTTCCAGATGAGAAACTTTATTTTCGCTCACTGTTTGCTGTCTCGAGCCGTTATATTCATCAATACTTTGCTGCAACAACGAGCTTAGGCTTAGAGGTCTTATTCATGTAAAACACTCTCACTGTGCTTGGCCTTCACACGCCCAAGCCACGAGTGTAAAGGACGATATGAATACATATGTGGGGCGTTTAATCTCTGCATGCTTATGTGACTGTACACCCCGGCTTTTGCCTGGGCTCACTGTCATTCTACTGTCGTTCTTCACTTACAGCGCAGCATGATTGAACTGTTCCCATAATGTCTTAGCAGGCGCAGTACGAGTGAAGTCTCGACAGGGAACAAGTACTGCTTTCCGTGCCGCGCTTTAAGTGCCCGTCGCTTCAGTCAAAGTAACCTGAAGTCCTGCAGCATTACGTATAAAGTTTCCACTGCACGGCCATTGGTTGGTGATTAAAAAAGGCTTCAGTTATGGGGAAAAAGGAGTTTTTCCCATAGCATCTTAGCAGACGCAGTACTCGTTCCCGTGTCTCAGGGGGTCTTAACTGAATTACATTCAGTTAAGACCACAAGTTCACAACTCTTCTAATCTAAGCTCTATAGATACAGTAGTGACACATCACCACTAAATAGTGATGTGAGAAACTTAGTCTCCGTATTTCGGGATGCTGTTCGATATGTATTAAAAATGCAAACTTTCAGCAATCATTAACACAGTCAAAATCATTTGGTTCCATAAATGTAGTCTTTTAATGGAACAGACTTTGAATAAGACGCCATTATCAGCCTTAATCAAAATTTTTATCTTAACACAACACCAAAGTAAATGATAGTCTCTCTCAAATATGATTTTCTCTAGTACCATTTTAAATATTTTCTTTGGCTCTGTGCTGAGGCGCCACCTCACAGAATTAGATGGAGTAAGCTATTAAAGACACGCAGGGGTTGAAGCTGTTTTCACACCCCTCACAGGCACACATTAGCAAATGATACCCTCAAAACCAAAAGGCATAATAAAGCAGGCCAGGGAGTAATGAAATGTTTTACCTCATGTAAGGAGACAAATAGAAAAGACTCTTCCTGTGCCCGCGGTGAATCTTTGCTCGTGGGGAGCGCAAATCTGCCGCACATTTCATTATGCATGAAATCTCCACTGATATGTGTGCGATACCTGTCAATTTGAAACAGTCTACTATAACTAGCAGCCATGCAGTTTATGTATTGGATGGATGGAATTAGAAGTTCTCACTTGACTTTAAAAGTTGCAAGATGTGTTTGTTTTGTTGTTTATTTACCCCAGTTACATGAAAGATTAATAATGAATTAAGGTTCAACAGCGATTTAAAGTTTAAGTACTGTGAAATGAATGACTAGGTGTTGAAAATAGGACAAGACTTTATTTGTGTGAGAAAATTTATTCATATTGCAGTTAAGACAGCAGGTGTAACACAACTGTTTAGTGAACAGTTGGTATAAATGTAATATTGGTTTCCTTGTGTGCTAATTATTTATAATTTCCTTAGTAGTTTTCCTTTTTTACTACAAAAATGTTTTCTTCTAGACCACCTATGGAATTAAATAACTGGGGGTAAATGCATCCTTAACCAGCCTAAGGTGCTTTTCTGATCTGTCAGTTGTCTATTTTATGTCTATTTTGTTTGACATAAACAACCATTTGAGGCTAAGTTCATATGATAATGAGACAGACAGCAAGAGCAATACAATCATTGTCTGGAAAGAATAATCCAAGTAAATTTTATATTATTGCAGCTAGAGCAAGACAGCAGGAACTACTGATAGAAAAAAACAAAAAAAAAAACAAAAAAAAAAAACAGACACTAAACAACTGACATGAATACATAATAAATGTTTTCACATTACCAGACAGTTACCAGACAGTTATTTTAATTCTATTCTGCTTTGTCATTTTTCAAACATGTCCTGTCAGAAAGAAAGCTCCTTCATGCTGGTATGCCGCAGTTCAGCTGAATTGATAAAAGCACAAAAGCTCATTTTTCATCTCTGTCCAAAAATTATTCAGGTTAGACATGGCCCGCTCAACAAAAACGGATGTTTCATTCTGCAAAATACAGATTATTGCATTTTTTTATCTGTCAGAAAAAAAAAGAAAGAAATTCTTCCAAACCTTTGGCTGGTTATAGAGCAGCTAAACAAGCTTAAACCAGCAAACCATCTTAGGTTGGTTTCTATCTCCAGGGGTATGTCTGTTTACCATCAACTTGCTACAAAAATGTTAATTTGACTGCTGAGCTTTATCGGTTTGCTAAGTTTCACTAATTTGGAACCTATCTTTCATTCCTCTTCATGCTATGGTTAAAATATTATTGCTTTGGCGCACACTGATAGTAAAAAGGGCTAAGTAGCAGGCTGAATACTGAATACTAGCCTCCGGCGCTGAGCCACACTGTGACTTTCTTTTTTACCAGAAGAAGGTGGGAATGTTAAGTGCAGGTAATTATTCTCATTGGGAAATGCTTTAACTTCGGCCAGGCTGATGTGTTTTAGAGCTTGTGAGAGAAATATCAGGACAGGGAAAAGCAGGTCATCATAATTAATATCACTCTGAAGCAAACCCGTAGAGAATAACCCACAGACAGCCACAGTTTAGTAACTTTGCCTTCCCTACTTTTATACAGAGATAAGCAGATGTTAAGCTTAAGCATTATTCTGGAATATCTGTCAGCTGGTTGTTTTTCATGACATCAGCATTTCTTTATGAGCTTGCACATTGCAACAAGATAAAGGAACATTCAAAACAGCAAGACCACAAACCAAAGACCCTCTCTCACAAAAGCCGATTTGATTCCGTGTGTGGTAAAATGATTTTTTTTTAAACAATTTGCTTGTCAACTGTATTTTAGCCAATCCTAAGCTGAATGAAGGTGAAGGTGAAAGTGTGTGTCACTCAGGGGTTTGCAGTTTTCTAACTTCTCAGTGCATTGTTCACTGGCTCCTATTTGAAGGTAGTTCTCTGTTTGTCCATCATCTCTGTTTTTGTTTGGATTGACACTGTGTATATGAGCTGATGAGCTGCATGTGGACTTTATCAAGACTAAAAGTCATTACATATTTTAAACAAAACTTGTGTTTTTTATGTAATAAACTGATACTGCTTTTCATTTTTGTTCAGGTTCAGAACTGATGCCTAAAGCTCTCTCGACTCGAATCATCGGAGGAATCTGGTGGTTTTTCACCCTCATCATCATCTCCTCCTACACAGCAAATCTGGCCGCTTTCCTCACTGTAGAGAGGATGGATTCGCCTGTGGACTCAGCCGATGACCTGGCCAAACAGACCAAAATAGAATATGGCGTCGTCAAAGATGGAGCAACCATGTCCTTCTTTAAGGTAAAGCCTTCTGAAATAATCGAGATTAAAGGTCTGTAATTCTGACACATTAAAATGGCATTTCACTAAGGTTATATGCAGTGTTTGTGATATATTTGACATGTTATTTATTTCTTGAAGCTTGACAGAGGCTTTTTTTGTCACCAGTGTTGAAACAACTGTAGAATGGTAGCAGATTTTTTGAAAGACAGCTTCAGCTAACTTTTTTTTTTTAAAGAGCAACTTTTCTATTCTTGAGTAGTGCAGAGTGAAAAAAAAAATCAATACAATTCCACAAAAGAAATTTTTAAGCTTTTCCAGTTAGATCCTAATTCCCACTGTAAAAGCAAATTCTCCCATGCTTTCACTTCTCTTCCATGTTTGAAGTTTTCCTTCATAATGATTTTTATTTTTTTTTTTCAAAGTTTCAACTTTTGCCTGCAGGGTTTTACTTTTTTACGGCTTTGAGTTTTCACTCTCAGATGCTGTAGTGCCAAGCAGAGACAGAGAAATGTATATAAATATACCAGGTTTCTGAGTGACAGAAAATCAAGGTGGCTTTAAACCAATCATTTCATATTCATACATTACTTCAAAATATAGACTTCTTTTGTGTGTTTGCTTTTTTTTTTGACATATTTGCATATACATTTTTTATAAAAAAATCATGTTCCAAAACACACCTTATCATTTTCAAGTTCAAAATTCTTATAATTCACTTCTGTTTTCACACTTCAAGAATGCCGTGCATGAATCTAATGAATATGATTCCACACAACCGTGACATTTAACATGCATAGTTTCTTTGATTGTGTCTCCTGAATTGTATAATTGCAGCATTAGAAAGGAAGATGACAAAAACAGGTGTTTGCAATTAAAATATAAAGCTGTCACTAAATAAAAAAACCTTCAGTTATTCTTGCATTCTGATAGATGTGGTATTACAGCTAGCAGACCTGGAACATCAAATGTTAATTTAACATTTTATCTAGAGTAATCAAAGAGCACTCACACTTGTTCATTTTCTTGGGTCATTTTAAATGTTTCATGGAATTGAGGCAACAATTATCTGTGATTATCTATGGTTTCTAACGTGACCTCCTTTAAAAAACCATGAAATGCCATTTAAACTGAGTGCTAATCGTGATGTTAAAGTATCATTATCCTGAAACAGCAAGACCCACACACACACACACACACAATTGGTTCTGCTTCTAAATCAGAATATATTTGTTTATAGGGAGACTCTGTATTAAGAATTAGGTTACTAGAGTTTCTACAGATACATTATGCTGTCCATAATATCTGATTTTTATGTATGCATGAAATACCAGGATGACCTGATGACAAAAGCTTTTATTGCCTTTCACACAAATTATGATAAATTCTTGATTTAGACCATTTGGATAGAAATTTTGAAACAAATACATTTTGACATTTACGTTTCATTAGTAGCTCCATATGTATGGGTTTTTTATCGTAGTAAACTTGTTTGGTAGCCCACCTGGTATAGTGTTGCATTTACAAGGTGTGGCGCACGATTCTGTTAAATGCGATAGAACTGTATGGTGGCATTTTAATCTCACATTTGCAAATGTAACATTACCGTTTAGGTTTACATAATGCCATGATACGTGCAGCAACCCTGTGCTGTTTCTCTTGTTAATTTCAAAAACGTAATTGGCAGTATATACTACAAGGTAATCAGTAGGTAATAGGCTAGTTTTCAGTCCGCCACGTTGCATACAGTAAAACAAGCACAGCTGTGGCAAAGGCAGAATTATAACTGCCATAATCCAGTGTACACAGTGACTGTTTAATCTAGGAAGTGTTAGCTGTATCACTCCAGTTGCTTATTCATTCTTGTGCAGTCCAACGTTGAAGCCAATTCCCAGCCACTTTCAATTATATTGAGAGACACCAGGGGAAATAGCATTTGAAGGGGGAGGAACAATAACAGGTGCTCAAGGTTAAGAGAACAGCGCAAACACCAACATGCCGTAGTGTGAAGCTGGAAAGTGTCACTGTAATGGAGCCAAGGCTTTGGAGGGAGAAATGCCTTTTTTGAGGTGTTTGAGGATATTGTGAATGTACAGTATGTTGGAACTAGTACACTTTCTACTGTATGCTATGCTTGCAACTGTATGATTTTCTGTTGGAAGATGTCAAAACACACAAGTCACAAAACAATTGTGAAAAGAAGCATGCTATGCAGGGAGACTGATATTTCTGTTAAAACCATTTTTAATTCAATTATGAAATACTATAACGGCATACAATTGTATACATTATGGATAAAAATTTGCATGCAGCTGCAGTTTTGCTAGAGTTGGTTATTTCGTACAAAATAAGCACACGGAAAATTGTTTCTGCTTGATCACCCAGCGTTTAACAGACACTTTAACTCAAAGCATAACCAGCGCATTTATTGAAGATGCAGTCCCTCTGGAGTAACCTGAGGTTAAGTGTCTTAATCAAGGGCATGAAGGTGGCAGCTCATGAGTCTCCCCTTGTGCAACATCATCCTTTCATATATCAGCCTGAATATTTAACAACTACGCCACACCATCCTACTGATTAACATAAGACCAGTGGAAACATGTCTCTCTTCTGCAAAATTAAGAGTAATGTCAGAGTAATGTCCAAAGAATACAAACACTTGCTACTTTTGATTAAAAATCTATTTTTCAGAAATCAAGAGTATCTACATTTGAGAAGATGTGGGCTTTCATGAGTAGCAGGCAAAGCACGTCATTTGTCAAGTCCATTGAAGATGGGATTCAGAGAGTGTTAAAGTCAGACTACGCCATTCTAATGGAGTCAACAACCATTGAGTATGTGACACGCAGAAACTGCAATCTCACGCAAGTCGGCGGGATCATTGACAGCAAAGGTTATGGCATCGGCACTCCAAAAGGTAAAAACACCCACCATTGTGCCACAAAAAGTTCTGACTCTGATTTGATGATACACACTATAATCAGTTTTAAAATGGTAGTATATGCACTTAATATATTGTCTTACACAATTAAGATATAATTACGTGGAAGAATTCCTGTATATATTCAGTTATATTTAAAAACAATTGCAATATATTGAACATTGATGACAAAACAAAACAAAAAAAAAACGTCTTGTGTGTGTGTGTGCACTGAACTGTAGGTTTGTTTGTTTAGCTTAGTTTTTTTTCTCTTAAGAGGGTAGATTTAGGGTGGGGTTAGGGGATAGAACATCACCCACCAGTTGTGCATGCCTGATAACATTTAATTTAAGGAAATATTTAAATTATTTTGTAATTATATATGTAATAATTATGAAAATTCAAGTGTGTTCTAAATAAGTAGATTGTTTCCACTCTTTTTTTATTATGTAAGTGACGCTGTTGTGACAGCAGACTTTATGCTCTATTCACTTATATCCATATGCATGTGAATCAAAATTCAAGTTTAATAAACTCTGACCTGTGAATATGCATAGCACAAAGACATTTGACCAACAGCAGATGTAAATACTGACCTCTTAGCTGAATTCATAAAACTTGAAGACTGAATAGTTTGCAGTGTTGAGGGCTTTGAAGTCATTTTACGTACATGCTTAAATCTTTGTGACTGCACATTTACACAGTATTTACTTAAAAAAAAGGAAAAACTGAGAGTGAAATGGAGTGGGTTACACTGTGCAGGTTTATGTGGTTTATGAGGACACACATTTGTATAAGGACATGTGTATGACATAGGTATTACAATATGAAGGTGATTTATGAGGACATTTTCAGTGTCCCCGTAATTCAAAAGGCTTAAAA
>JAUMHQ010000076.1:2351415-2364013 GCA_032361165.1 Enteromius paludinosus | reverse complement strand
ATGAAGATTTCATTTTTCAGCACGACCTGGCACCTGCTCACAGTGCCAAAACCACTGGTAAACGGTTTACTGACCATGGTATTACTGTGCTCAATTGGCCTGCCAACTCTTGAGGCCAGCTTTGTGCCAGTGCGACCCTGCCGAACGATTTTTGGACTCGTGGAGGGAAAACAACAGGCAATGGGCAGACTCAGCGCAGGTGAAGAGATTGTCTTGGTCCCGCCGGTGCTCCATATTTGCTGGGCTACCTGGGGGTGGGGAGCTGCCATTCTCCAGGTGGGTGGTCATGAAGGCTGCTTTTAATTCAACTGCATGGTTAAGAACCCTGGAATGTGAACAGCGTGCAGTGATTTTCAGCCACTTGTGACTCCACAGGAGCAGATGGCGGGTGAGTTGTGCCATACAGCGGGAGCACAGTATTTGCAGTCCGGAGTGCGTGCGGTGCTGTGCCAATCTTGGGACCCGATTGTGTAACCAGCGCTGAAGCGGTTTCATATGTAACAAGCCCAGTGCGTAACATGGCTGCAGCTGTCATGTGCCCCAGGAGCCTCTGTATTTAGGCAGTTCAGCATGGCCTGCGCGCTCACTCGAGACGGGCAGTTAATACGATCGAGTCCTGCTCCTGGACTGGACTTCACTTGCAAATCCAGATAAGTCAACCTGTGAAACTAACCTGTTCTCGTTCATTGTGTTCAGGAGGCAAAGTGGACATTGAAAGGACGCAGGAGAGGAAATGATCTGTCGCAGCCCAGAGAGTGATTCACATGCACCGCTGCACTAACCCTGCATGCTCACATAAAGGAGAGTCACTAAGGAGAGCGATCTGGAGATCATAGCACTAGCGATCAGGAGATTTGAGTTACTTCCCTTTCTTACTTTATGGAAAATAAACCTAAATGACTGACTCTCATTTTGTCTCGTTGGTCTTCAGTCTGGGCGTTACAGCTAATTTAAAAGAATATTGCATATAGATGTTGTTGTATTATGAATTACATATTGAATTATGTGCTGTTTTATGAATTAAGGAAATGTCTGTAAATTCAATAGAAAATGTCTGATAGGACATTTCCATTTGGTTAGACTTACAGTCTATTTTAAACATTCTACTAACACATCAACTAGCAGTTATTAGACTTATATTATTATAACAGAAATTTCACTGGATTATTACAATTAATGGCAAAATGATCATTTAGAAATGTAAACTGATATTTCCTTTTGACGCAATACAGCAAAAGAGGAAAATAACTAACTTAAAACCATTTTAGCTTTTAAAAATACTAGTGTTCTAATCATTTAGCTGCTACTGTATGCCACTACTTATTTTATTAACCCTAACCTACCAGTCTGCTGATATTCTAATGAGAGTTAATTGACATAACTGGAAATTAGGGAGAGTTAGTGAACATGTAGATACAGTGATACTTTTAGTTAGAATGTCATTCACTCCATAACTAGATATCTAGAATATAAAGCAGCTTCAAATTTGTTCACATGAAATTGCTTTCCTTATTTTCATTATATTAAAATATTATGATTAAAAGGAATTAAAATGAATGATCTGATATTTGATCTGATTTACATTGCAATACGAACCTAAAGCAATGTAATGCAAACACATCAATGCATGCCTATATCAACATAAATAAAACATGCCAGGGTCACATACTGAACCCACATTTTAGCAGCGCTTTCTGGACATTTCCCTTTGAAACATGCCATGAAACATGTAGTAAGGACCTAATAACGGTGTTTAAGAAATGTTTTTAGCGTCACATAATTTGATTCGATTGAGTCTAATGCAATGGTCCTTGTTGTCATTACAGTTTTCCCTTGTTTATTCAAAAACACAATTACAGTTCCATAGAACAGAACTGTATCTTCTGTTGAAGCAAGTTTTCAAACCTGTGCATAAATGGTTGAAAAAGGCAGTATAAGTACAATCACAATATTGTTCCATAAACAGAGGTTTTATTTATTTATCTATTTATTTAATTATTTTTATGTTTTATTTTTTGTACCAAACTGTATTTTGAAGTATTGCTTATTGAAAATCTCACTAAAAACTTATTAAGCCAAGTGAGCAGACTAAAGCCTGGTTTTGTGAAAGCAATTCAATCATGGCGCAAAACTAGATTGTGTCTTTCAAACCAAGATTATAATCAGTACTTGCCAAAAAATGAGCAAATAAATTCTTTCTGAAAATATGCTAGAATATGGAAGCTTTTTGTGAAGTTCTTTGATAGGACCAAAGGGTGGCTGAGGAAATCTAGCTGTAATTATCAGAAGAAATTCAAACCTGCAAGTCTGTAATGGCTTCTCCCGTCTGCTTTTTTTTATATAAAGCTTGTGGTTCAACTGGATTTCATGCACCATATGTTTATCTATCACCAGTCTGTCTTCTAATACTTTTTTTTTTTCCTAAACCACAGGTGAAGTTCCATTCTTAGCAGGACTAATTTTATCCTCTGCCCACTTGGATTCCAGAAAGTCTGTTTAAAAATGCAGAGGTAAACTACAATATTGTTCGTTTTGGAAGGCATTTGCTGATGGTATGCCTTAAAGCTGCAGCATACAATTGTTTCTGACAGCTGTGTTATTTGTCACAGTTGTTAAAAATGTTATTTGATCTTCTGTGATTTTTCAAATTATATTAATATTATAATACAGTGTTATTTGAACTAATATTTTATTAATAATATTTAAGAATAATAAGATGATTAATAAGGCTTGATTACATTATTTTTGACTAAAACAAATCTTTCCAACAATGTAACCATACAAGTTAGATTACAAGTTAGTCAAAGCTCATATTTTCACCTGATGCCAAATAAATGCAGAGGTTACATTATCCAGTGAATGTAACCATAGCAACAGTAAGCTGATTGAGCATAATGTTGCAATCAGTATTGGGGAGTGCCTTGACAAAATATCACAAGAACTATCATTATGTATCACTGCATTTTATTATACATTTACATACAATCAATGTATCACAAAAACATATTTGGATTGCATGAGACAAATTGGCCTGAAGTCTAATCTAAAAAATGTCCAAAATTTCTCTGAAGTCTCACCCTGAAAATAAACTATGTAAATTATTTTAAAAAGCCAACCTTCCAAAGAGTCATTGCATAATTTACATCCGGAATAATTACAAATGTAAACCACTGAAATGAGAAGAGAGAAGGGCATGTGCATTGACATGCAAATAAATGCTGGTGACTGTCAAAATTTTGCACAATAAAAATCTGGTTTATGAGTTTATATTCAAATCAATAGACTGACAACACTCTAAATATAAAACCTTAACCAAAAAGTGTTTTATTATGTGTTAAATAAAACCGACTGCAATAAATTAAGGTGTGTTATTTTTATTTATTTATTTATTTACTTTCCCTGCTTGTGTTATTGGTTTATTAAAAACACTAACTATGTCTCTCATTTGAGGATATTGAGTTGAGTTGCGATTCTCCCACACTGCAACTTTTATCTTATTATTTTTGCCCATTAACATTTGTAGTTTCTTTTAATCTTGAGTCCATCACCATTCTCCATGAGTCAAGCCCATCTGCAGTGAATTAATGAACTGTTTCTATAAGCCCACGGTCATATCCCACACTTAAATTAGTATAACGTTGCAGCCTATGTATCCACACGATGAAAACTGACAGAACTGCAAGGAGCTGAGACACCACAAAGACAGATTATTAGCAGATGCACAGAGTTAAATGTGTGCTGGATGGTTAAACATATTACAATCAGTTATTTAACTAGATGCTCATAAATAAACTTTGATGTTGCCTTGACTATGTTTGAAAGTTTGAAATAACGTTGAAAAGATTGAAGTTTGAATATATTACATGTTTTTTTATGCTGCTAAAATGTTAATGCAAGTTGCTAACATGATGTAACATGCTGATGACATATTTTAGCATGTTTTTATATGTATTTAAAATGTTTAGCATGTTGCCAGCATGATTCAACATGATGCTAACATGTTTTACCATTGCTGTCAAAATAAAAAAAAAACAGCAAAAAAACAGTCCAGTCTGTGCTTCCAATCAAGGCCTTTTATTTAGGCTAATTAGTGATGCACTAATGCCACGCTTTCCTTGTAATAAATAACAAAGCAAATTTGGCGTGCTGTCTGGGGAGCGAGCCGGGAGGACGGCGAACTATGAAACCTTATGGATAGAACCTTAGTGTGGGCAAGAGTTCAGCGTTCGGCTCGTTCAGCGTCTGCCCACCCCCCGGGAAGGCCTGAATTTTTTTAATGGAAACGGAGGAGAAGTGGAGGAAGAGGGATGCACAAAAGCGAGATGCGGGGAAATGAAAGCTGGGAGTATTTATAGTGATGGGAATACGATTTGATTGGGTGCGAATAAACAAGGGATGATTAGGAAAACGGGCTGCCAGCCGTGTGTGATTACTCGTTCAGCAATCCTCTCGAAACAAAGTTATTTGCAAAACATTTCCTATAGTATTTGTAGTATATAGTATGAATATATCCTGTATTTCCAGTATGCAATGTAAATTGCTATGAATAAAAGTCTGTGCCAAATGCATACTTTGTCAGGTCTATTAATCTGTAGCCCACATATTCAGATATGATACAACATAATACAGAAAAAGAAATGTGTACACACACACACACACATACATATATATATATATACATATATATGCAGTCTGTCTGGTTGCCATCTTTATGCTTTTTTAAGCAGATATTGTCTAGACCATAACATATGTTAACTCCAGACCATATGGCTGGTGAGATCTACTAGTACATTGACAACAAGATACTACAGAGAGGCACTTTTTCTCTTAACAATAGATGTTCCAAAGGGAACCTTTTTTTGGTCTTAGTCTAAAGAACATTTTGACAATTGAAAAGGTTGAAAAAAACCTTTTTCTACTATAATGACCTTTTGTGGAATGAAATGTTTCTGTGAATATTCATGTTTTTTCATGTAACCACATAAGTGTTTAGTCTGCTTAAATAATGCTATATTGTTATCACTGCCTTGATTTTTGGGAGTGAATTGAGTTGTAGAATGTGGTTGTCACTTCAGTCAATAACCAAAATGTGTGTGTACAAAACAGGATTAAACACTCAGAAGAAGATTGTATGTGACACTTACTGTAAGTAAGTGAAGAGATGCAGAAGGGTGATCGCATGGTGTTCAGGGGCCTTGACGGTGAATTAAAGTCACAGCAGGTTAGAGGCTCAAGTGTTGGAGATGAAGTAGCAATTTAGCAGACACTGACTGAAGCACATGCTTACGGTACACTTACAGTATAAATCGGTCCTCCTGGAGTAACCGGAGGTTAAGTATCTTGATCAAGGACCCACTATGATAATTCATAGATCAAGTGTTGGTGGTATTTTAACCTGCAGCATTCCAGACCTTTAATTTTCTTTTCTTTTCTTCTCTTCTCTTGATATTGTTGGTATTATCCCACTTTATTTATTGATTGATTAATTGATATATTGATTGATTGATTTGATTATTTGATTTATTCAGTTGATTATCTATATACTTCTTGCTTGCAAATAATTTATTCAGTTTGTATACGGTATGTGGTTTAAAAGAAATGTCCATTATGCTTATAGACATAAGCATTATGAAATTAAAATATCATATTGATGATATAAACTATAATGACTATATTGACCCTTGATCAAGGCTTAGCCCTACCAAATCAATAATAATAATAATAACAATAATAATACGTTGATTACAAGGATAACTGTTTATTTACTTTTTTTATTTTCTCAGATACAACTGACATATGGACACAAATGTGTTTAGTTAAATTATATATTCAGTTCAAGATTGCTTTCTAAAAAATCAGAGTGGAGAAGAAACCCAATTTAAGTCTTCTGCCCACTCACTCAAGTAAGCTGCCATGTCATTTAGCCTCTTGTAGATGACTCATTATTCTAATCAGCTGGATCTTGTTCCAGATATTTGTGCCTTTTCCATATGCATTTGTTTAGTCAGAGTTGATTAACACTGATTAACACTGATGTATTTAAGATTTGCCTTGGTAACTGAATACAAACTGTACATAAGATGGAATGCATTTAGAATTCAAAATATGACAATTTGTACATGTGTATTTGTTTATGTACATGTGTGCTTGTGATTATTTGGAGCGCATGTATTAATCTTTTCCAAATGAGTGTCTTTGTTACATAGTTCTCACTGCTGACAAATAAGTAACAAAAGTGCAAACTATGCTACATAGAATGACAGACATTCAAATCAATGCATATGTATTAATCAAGGAAATGTAGATTAGGTTTATTAAGGAGTGAGACAATGGGAAACAAAGGTCCTATTATTTATTTTGGCTTAACCCCCCCAGGACTTCAGGTTACTTCGACTGAAGCGACGGGCACTTACAGCACGGCATGGAACACAGTACTCGTTCCTGAGTCTCAGGGAACCTGGGTTACGGAAGTAACCAATTCATTCCCTGTCGACACCTTACTCATTCGGCGTCTGCTAAGACACTATGGGAACTGTATCAACATGCCGCACTGTAAGCGAAGAACATTAGCCAATGACAGCGAGCCCAGGCGAAAGCCTGGCTGTACAGGCTGGGCCATCTATTCATAGCGGCTGAACCACCATAGGACTTCAGGTTACTTCGACTGAAGCGACGGGCACTTACAGCGCGGCATGGAACACAGTACTCGTTCCTGTGTCTCAGGGAACCTGGGTTACGGAAGTAACCTATTCATTCCCTGCCGACACTTTACTCGTTCTGCGTCTGCTAAGACACTATGGGAACAGTATCAACAGGCTGCGCTGTAAGCAAAGAACATTAGCCAATGACAGCGAGCCCAGGCGAAAGCCGGGCACAGGCGGGGCCATCTATTTATAGCGGCTGAACTGCCACAGGACTTCAGGTTACTTCGACTGAAGCGACGGGCACTTACAGCGCAGCATGGAACACAGTACTCGTTCCTGTGTCTCAGGGAACCTGGGTTACGGAAGTAACCTATTAATTCCCTGCCGACACTTTACTCGTTCTGCGTCTGCTAAGACACTATGGGAACAGTATCAACATGACACGCTGTAAGCGAAGAACATTAGCAAATAACAGCGAGCCCAGGTAAAAGTTATGGAACATGCAAGTTATAAAACCTGACGAATGTGGATGGCGAGGACCACCCGGCCGGCTCACAAATCTCTGACAGGGAGGTTCTGCTATACCACGCCCACAGAGGAGTAAGCTAGCAAAATAGCATCTAAACCATTTAGAGAGCCTTTGCTTTGAGACAGACAGACAGGAGCGGACACCGAAGCAGATAAAGAGCTGGTCAGACCACCCCTAAAGTAGCCGACCACTCAATGTAGGCTCTTAATGCCCTGATGGGGCAGAGAGGGTTAAGTCATGGCCCTCATTCAGAGGCAGCGCCGAACGAGATACCACCTGTGCTCTGAACGGAATGGAGAGCACCCTCGGGATATAACCGAGCCTTGGTTTCAGGATGACATTAGAGTTATTTGGCCCAAATTCCAGGCAGACGGGGCTCACAGTCAGCGCTTGCAGGTCACCTATTCGCTTGACTGATGCCAAAGCCAGTAGCAGAACAGTTTTCAACATCAGCGCTTTCACGGTAGCCGTTTGCAGGGGTTCAAAGGGTGTGCCTCTGAGAGCTTCTAGCGCAGTAGGCAGGTCCCACGTAGGGATAGTGCGAGGCAGTGGCTCTAGTCGAGTGAGCTTTTACTCCTATGGGACATTCCTGGCCCAATGAAGAGTATGCCATTAGAATAGCGCCTACAACCCATTTAGAAAGTCTCTGCTTCGAGACCGGTAGCCATTTAGCGGGGACCCCGAAGCAGATGAACAGCTGGTCAGATCGCCTAAACGGTGTGGAGAGCACCTTTGGCACATAGCCGAGCCTTGGTTTCAGGATGACTTTAGAGTCATTTGGCCTAAATTCCAGACAGGCAGGGCTCACAGACTGGGCTGATATAGCCACCACATAAGCCTTAATGGTGGATGGGGAACGCCCCTTTTTCCATCAGGCACTGTACGAATGACAGTATCCCTGATATGTCACATATTGAGGGGTTTTCGGCCATTTCATAGTATAAATGCGTCTCGTAGATGGGCTCTTGCCTGTGAAATGGTGTTTTGCACGCACTGTATGTCACAGGCTCCTGTCAAGGGGCCATACATGAAGAGCCTACAGCTCGGGCTGTGGGTGCCAATCTGAGCCCTGAGCCTGAGAAGGTCTCGTCTCAGGGGAATGGGCCACAGGGCTGCTGCCAGCATCACATGTAGGTCTGCTATCCACGGCTGGTTCCTCCAGAAGGGGCCTACCAGGAGGAGTCTGTGACCTTCCTCTCTGACACAGCTGATGACCTGTGGTATCAGAGTCGTTGGGGGAAATTCATAGAGCAGGAGGCTGGGCCAGTTCTGGGGCAGCGCGTCCATCTCTTTCTTGAAATAGGCTGGGCAGCACAAATAGATCCATATTTTCACTCTGCCGAACACCTCTGACTTTGCCCCTTGACAGCATGTCTGCGCCCTGGTTCAGAATGCCCAGTATGTGTGTCGCTCTTTATCGAGCGCAAGTTGTGCAGGGCCCACCTCAGGAGGCGCGCTGCCAGTTTGTGGAGGCGTCTTGATATCAGACCCCCCTGATGATTTATGTAAGACACCACTGTCATACTGTCTGAGCAGACCTGTTCCTCAGTTGTGGTAGGAAAATGCGACAGGTGTGCCACAGTGGCATCATTTCAAGGCAGTTGATATGCAAACTGCTGTCTTCGACTGACCTTCATGCAGCGCTCCCCATCCCGTTTTGTAGGCGTCTGTCACAATCACTTTCCTCCTGTTGGCCACAAAGAGACAAACTCCTTCTTGCAGCCATTGGGCATTTTTCCATGGTTGCAGAGCTATAACACAGGCTCTGTTCACCTGGAGCATGAGATTGACGCCAATCTTGTGGCGGCACCCGTGCTTTTAGCCAGTATTGCAGAGGCCGCGTGTGTAAGAGGCCGAGCTGCATCATCGCTGAGGCTGCCGAACTTAGACCCAGCATCACATTTTGTTGTGCCTAGAGCTACTTTGAGAACGGAGCAGCTTGTGGGGTGGTCCAGCATCTGCGAGATGTTGCCCACTCTCCCCTTCGCGCCTTGACTAGGAAGACGCAGGAGGCGGTGGATCCAGCACAATCTTGGGCCGGGGACCCTGCCTTCTCTGGAAGGGGAAGCGCCAAGTAGCAGATCTGGAACGGCTGCAAACTGAAGGGTGTAACCATCTTTTTATTATCCCCATAACCCTATTTGAAACCCCGGGAATTGCTTGCCAGGCATTCTGCCGAAGGGAAGGGTTTATTATATTGAGTGCTTTGTTGCTGTTTAGGGACATATGGCTCGTGTGTATGCTTTTAAGAGGAATTGCTCTTTTGTGAGTTTGTGTGTGCACTATCACAGCTTGCTGCATGGGACTTTTATGGACCCAGTGTTTTCAGCTATTATATTGTGTGTCATACCCGGAGTATTGCGAGGTAGAGGACAGAAATGGAGCAGCTTACGGGGTGTACAGGCCGTGGCTAGACTTTAAGACGGGCGGCAGGCCCGGCGCTATCTAGGGCAGTGGTCCCTGCATCTTCAGGAATGGGAAAAAAAACTTCCAGCCAACCTAGAGCCACTTCTAGTGGCTCTGCATTGGCTGCTGGAGCTGAGGCGGTGTGAGTCAGTGAAACGTGAAAGACAGCATTTGTTTTAATCGGCCTAAAGGTCAAATATCGCTCAGCCGTGATAACCGCTATCTAACTATCCAGCTACAAGG
The DNA here is from genome assembly GCA_032361165.1 of Enteromius paludinosus. Lineage (NCBI taxonomy): Eukaryota > Metazoa > Chordata > Actinopteri > Cypriniformes > Cyprinidae > Enteromius > Enteromius paludinosus. The sequence continues at coordinate 2,354,191 of JAUMHQ010000076.1, read as the reverse complement.
GCGTCTTCAAGCTTTAGTAGAAATTTGCTCTTTTAGACGCCGGATGGCGGCAGGGGAATCGTCCGGCTGCAGTGGCGAAGTCCTGTGGCGGTTCAGGACCTAACTATAGCTCTAAATGCAATTATGTAGTAAATTGTTTGCATAACCCTAATGTACTGCATCAGATTCTGGCATATTTCCTCCTGGGTCTAGTCTATGAATTTTGTGCTACTACTAACATTATTCTCCATAATGAGCTCAGAATTTATTTAAGCAAAAAGCCAGGCTGAGGAACTGAAATTCTGGACTCAAGGTCAACAAAACGGGAGAAATGTTAATAGTCTTAAGTTCATTCAGTTCTTATGGGGACGGACAGAAAGATGCCACTCATGTATGCATGTATTAATTAATTATGCAGCACTATTACTGAATAAACTCTGAATAAAGTTATCTTTCCCACACAACCTAAAAAAACACATGTTTTTTGAGAGAGTCTTGAGCGATTCCTGTGCCGAACAAAGCGCATTGATGGGCGGAATCTCACTCAGTCTGGTCTATGTGTGTGCAGTGTAATTTAATGATAATTTGAGGTGAAGAATTCACTCATCTGAATATAGAAAATCTGCATTTCTGATGCACATCAATAATGAAGCTTAACAAACTTCTGCTTGTCTTATGTACAGATATTCAAAAGTTGTAATATGAATGTCTAGCCATGACCTGGATTAACCTGGAATGCATCCAGATACATAGAGAATCAATCTTTTTGATTTATGCCTCAAGCAAAAGTTATAAACCTAATTATTTTATAAAACACAATTCACATTCACAGGAGTTATCAAAAACACTAATATGAACAATTCTCGTAGAGGTTGCAGAACTATTGCTAATTAAAATTGGCATAAAGTACAAACTGATGATGCACCCAACCAACAATCTGCAATCCCTGAGCCTTGGCCATTGCTACTACATGTTTTTTAATGTAAGATTCAATGTTTTTAATGCCATGACTGCAAATGTGACTATGGCAGTTGAAGACCTTCCGATTTCAATGATACTACACATGGAGCTTGTTGGCTCCTGTTAAGCACATTTTTCATCATTGTCAGCAGCAGATGTTGGGAAATCTCAGTGCCCCCTGACGGACCTCTGAAGGAGGCTCTCAGATGCCGTACGGGGAAACACTAAGCAGCAGTGCAGCTGAAAAGCTCTGACATGCTGACCTCGAGTGGAGCTGCTGCATTGTGACTGAACATTGTACTGAGCTTATGACTTCAACAATATGAGAGACATGTAGCGTAGGGCTGTAGCATATTGTAGCAATACTTTCTCTTTAAGGGAGGCCCCAATGATATTAGAACTTACCAGATAATTCTCACTGCTTTGATAGGCTAGTTGCATTATTGATTAGTCTCCAACAAAGACATAAAGTACACTGGCTAATTGTAGTATATTGCAATACCTAATTATTTAAGAAAAAATGTTCTTTAGATAAGTGCTATTCAACCTGAATTTTTGTAATTTTACTCAAATAGATTAAGAAGGTATAATGTATTTTTGCTTTCACCTAAGAAGGTACATTTACAGCATGGGATAATAAATTATCTATGGGTTATTTTGATTTCAGACTTTACACCTGGGACTCATACAGTATTACATCTTGTAAAAGGTGCATAATATTACCCCTTGAAAGATACTGTAATTTCTTCTCTTTGTGTGTCGCCATTTAATCTTTTCATGTTTTTAAATCTCTTCTTTACTTCTATTTCCTGACTCTTTTTTGAACCCAAGTCTGTTCCCTAGTTACCTGCCAGAAAAGCTCAATAGAAAATACCATCTGAAATGTTCTGGTTACTGAAGTTCATAGGCCATTCCATCTGAGGGTGCCTGACTCTGGTCATTAGAATCGCACAGGGTTTTAAGGTCAAACCGGTGTGCTGCTGTTATTGCTCGCTGTATTTCAGGGGATTTGTATGAGGTTGTTTTGTGCAAACCTTGACTTCAGCGAACCATGAGGTAGCCACTATTGAATCAGATAGACCTCCTGCAGATAAAATGCTATATAAATATAGATTGCCTTGTCATTCAATAGGAACTTAACCCACAACCATGACCTGGAGACAAGCTATTCTCAAGGCACCAGATCTCCTAAGAATGTCTTTGTTTGTCACACAAAGGCTGGCGTGTGTTAATCCGGATAGATTGCCTCGCTGCCTTTAAATCGCTTTTGACAAATGGACAAAAAAAGTTTGTTGCTTTGGTGTTGTGCAAACAAGAATGTGTTGTAAGAAATCAGGAAATCAAAATCAATGTAAAATAACTTTTTATATATATATATATTTCATCGTTGACAGTGTCTTGATGGACAGCCGGAGCATTTTATTTGCTGTACATCTTCAAGGTGGGATGGAACATTTCTAGATACTAGTGAATTAAGAGGATTATTCATGGAAAAATGTGTTTAGGGGATTCAGCCTCCTCACTTGCATGGGAAAGCATTTTCTTATTATTCAAAAATGCCTTAGGTGACAAGCGTACTTTCTTTAAACTCCTTCAGTCCTGTAATATTCCAGTTGTTGTCCTCTATAACATTTAAAGTAGAAATCTGTGCCAAATATTAAAAAAAATTTATGGAATAATATACAACCTTAAGTGGGTTTGTGTGTGTGTGTGTGTTTGTAAAAGTAGAAGAGTAAAATGTAAATGTTAGTAAATAAACACAATAGTCAAGTCAAGTCACTTTTATTTATATAGCGCTTTTAACAATACAGATTGTAGCAAAGCACTGAACATTATC
>JAUMHQ010000076.1:2297190-2308283 GCA_032361165.1 Enteromius paludinosus | reverse complement strand
CAAGCAAGAGGGTAAGACACAGAAATAAATTTCTGAACGAATAGGCTGTTCCCAGAGTGCTGTATCAAGGCACCTCAATGGGAAGTCTGTGGGAAGGAAAAAGTGCTTCCTGCCATGGATTCTCCAGAGGTTCCTCAACTGCTCAACCCATGGAGGTCTCTGAGTCGCTGTCCGGCCGGTCTTGAAAGGGCGTCACCACATTCTGTTCAGTCTCGAAGGGCGATATCACAGTTTGTTCAGTCCCAGAGGGCGATATCACAGTCGGTTCAGTCTAGAAGGGCGCTATCGCAGTCTGATCAGCCTAGAAGTGCGCTACCACAGTCTGTTCAGTCTCAGAGAGCGTTATAATGGATTGTCCAGCCCAGGAGGGCATTGTTGTTACCTGTACGGCCCTGGAGGGCTTTAGCAGTGGTTGTTCCACCTAGGAGTGCTTTATCGCTGCCTGTTCGGCCCAGGAGGGCATAAGCAGTGACTGTTCAGCCCAGGAGGGCTGAACCGCTGCCTGTTCGGCCCGGGAAGGCTTTATTACAGTCTGTTCAGAGCAGGAAGTCATCCTCATTTTCTGTGGAGCCCAGATGGGTTTCTCCACCATCCCCTCCACCCTGGATGACGACTGCGTCGTCACGGAGGGTGTTCCCACCGACTGGTCTGCCCAGGTCGGCATCCCCTCCATCTGCCCCGCCCTGGAGGGCGTTCCCGTCATCTGGTTTGCCTCGGAGGGCATTGCAGTCCTTGGCTCCACCCTGGAGGGTGTCTGAACTGTACGCTCCACCCTGGATGGCATGGTTGCAGTCTTGTCCCAATCTGTAACTCCGCCCCTTCATCAGTGTTCACTCCCTGCCAGCCGTGTGTGTCCAGGTGTCTTGTATTATGTCTTGATTAGTTCGCACATTTAAACCATGCTCTGTCTAGTGTTCAGTGTCAGTCGTTAAATGTTTCTGGATCGTGTGTGTCAGCCTTTGTCAGCTTCCTTGTCATTTTCATTAAATGTTCTATATTGAGAACTTCTGCCTCTGTGTCTCCGTGCCAGCTGAGAAGCCAGACCGCCTCCGCCGTGACACTTTGCTTGTGATCTTGATTCTATGGGCAGACATTTAAATGTCACCCTTACATCAGTTATCGCAAAAAAAGGCAGAGCGAAAGATTTCTCTAAAAACTGATAAAATACTCTTTAAGGGCTAGATTCCGTATTTGAGGTAAGAGTTTCTGGGTTTCTCTGTTTAAACTAAAATCACACAGTTGCAATATATTTTGTGTGTTGCTATAAAACATGATAAAGTGACTTAGGATAGAAATAAATTAATGCTGTAATTTATTATTTCCTTTTCTTTTTTGAGCTGATATAATTAACTGATCGCTCACAGCTCTTTTAGCATACACACCTCTGACATTTCATTATGGAATTATCTGCCCAATCTGTTATAAAAGTGCTTTTATTAATATATTAGGTTTCTACAGCCAGGTTATCTCTTAATTCCTCTTGCTGTGATTCAGTTGATAACTGTTCCTAAATGTAATTTCATCGGCTGGTTTTATTTGAGACTGCTGCAAGGGAAATCGCCAAGTTGTCACTCACACCCGTAATTAACAATGTGGGGGAAAAAAAATAAAAATATTACTGAGGTGGCTAATGCTGAAAATAACTAGTATTCCAATTTAAAAAAAAAAAAATGTAATTAGTTTCAAATTGCTCATTGTTTGTGGAATTGGATAAGGGGAAAGGAGCAAAGCAAACCAACTGATCATCTGTACTAGCACAATAACTGTCTGGCTCATAACTGACATGTGGTTTTACAAACTGGTAATGAATCCATGATGATTTATAATGTTCTTTTAGAGACAATACAGAAATACATTTGGAAAGAAATGTGCTGCTTTTGTTGTGCCTGATTTTATTGGCCCATTAAATATGGAATTAAAGGATTTGTACACCCTAATATTTTATCATAATTTCTTTGGTCCAAATTTGGTCTTTTTCAGTGATGTCAAACATGAAGCAAGTTGCCTAAAGGCAGTAAAACGTTTTATTTCTTTTCATGCACATTTTAAGATTTATTTGCACACAAAACATACCTTTGTAGCTTCATAAGATTAAGGCTGAACCATGCATGTCACATGGAGCACCTAACAATGTAACTTTCTAGGCCTACAATGCACTAGTTGCTGGTAGAGTCAGAAAGAGGAAATTTTAATTTTGGGGTAAATTATTCCTTTAAATACCAATGTTCTTAGAACAATACAATTTTGTGATTATGGATGATGCACAATATTATCGGACCAGGTTGGAACAACACGGAAGGGATTAAATAATAGTAAAATGTTAATTCGAGGATTGACTATCCATTTAGTGTGAAAATATTCCATCTCTATCATAATATCCCATTTAATGTTCCCTTTACAGTCCTTTCTGTGAGCAGATAGATGGCCAAAATCCTCTAAGCATGTCTATCACTGCCCATCCATTAATCACCTGTGCCTCTGACTACAACATCTGATAAAGCAGCTTCCTATCACTGAGACTGGAGTAATGGCTTGACAATGACCTGTCTGAACATAGAGGGTCGTTGCTGTCTACACGTTGAGCAGTTCGGAAAACAGAAGCCGAGCCTGAGTATGATCAAGTTTGAGGGGATTTGCCTCGTGAGAAATGAGTCACACTATGTGTTTGTCACAACACACGCAAGGCTGGATATTTCATTGCTAGATGCTTCACTCACATGGATACACAAATCTTTTTGCAATAAGAACCATTTTTGTTCTGCAGCGACTTTTGACCACAGTCATAAAAAAAACAAAAAAATGTGTCATTGTTGTTCCCTTTCAGTCGGTTACTCCAAGTCACGTCGGTGACCGACGAATAGGAATCTCGCTTCGAGGTGTATATATTTGGGGGGGGGCACGTACAACGGACTTGCAGTGTCTGGGGTGTGGACGGAACCCCATCTGCATTGGCACATCAATTGCCTTAAGCTGCTAGCAGAAACGTCTAGCTCTGGGTTGTGTCAAGGAACACCTAAAGGGCTGTCACTTGCTGGTCCGCACGGACAACACATCGGCAGTTGCGTACATCAACCATCAAGGTGGTCTACACTCCCGTCGCATGTCGCAGCTCGCTCGCCACCTCCTCCTATGGAGTCAGAAGCATCGGAGGTTGCTTCGAGCCATTCACGTTCCAGGTGTTTACAACCCCGGAGAATATAGACTCCATCCCCTGTCGGTTCAGCTGATATGGGAGGAGTTCAGAGCCACACAGGTAGACCTGTTTGCCTCTCCAGAAACCTCTCACTGGCAGTTGTTTTACGCTCTGACCGAGGGAACCTTAGGCAAAGACGCCCTGGCTCGCAGGGGCTACGCAAGTATGGGATTCCTCTGAGGAAGGATCTACTGAATCAGAGATGGGGCACCCTATGGCACCCGCGCCCAGATTTGTGGAAACTCCCCGTCTGGCCCCTGGATGGGACGCGGAGGTTCTAAGAGACATACCCCAAGGGGTAGTTGACACAATTTCATCTGCGAGAGCACCTTCTACAAGAGCTGCCTACGCGTTGAAATGGAACCTGTTCGTCGAGTGGTGTTGCTCTCAACGAGAGGACCCCCAGAGAAGCCCGATCAGAGTTGTGCTTCTCTTCTTGCAGCAAGGGTTGGAGCGAAGGCTGTCTCCCTCCACCCTTAAAGTCTACATGTCTGCCAACGCTGCAAACCACGACCTTGTCGATGGCAGGTCCGTCGGTGAGCACGACCTGGTCACCAGGTTCCTCAGGGGGGCCAGAAGGTTAAATCCTCCACGGCACCCTACTGTACCCTCTTGGGACTTCTCTCTCGTGCTAAGAGCATTGAGAGAGGTCCCCTTTTCCTAAAGGCCTTTAGGAAAGCCTTTTCCAGCAGTCGAGTTAAAGTTTCTGTCAATGAAAACTGTTCTCCTGCTTGCATTGGCCTCCATCAAGAGGGTAGGGGCGTTTTCGGTCAACGATTCATGCCTAGAGTTCGGGCCAGAGGATTCCCAGGTAACACTGAGGCCACGGCCTGGCTACGTGCCCATAGTTCCTACAATTCCATTCAGAGATCAGGTGGTGAACCTCCAAGCGCTGCCCCCGGAGGAGGCAGACCCAACCCTACTGTTGCTGTGACCCGTCCGAGCACTCAGATGCTACGTAGACCAGACACAGAGCTCCAGGACCTCAGACCAGCTCTTTGTCTGTCACCGTGGACGGCAGAAGGGGAATGCCGTCTCCAAGCAGAGGATGGCTCACTGGATAGTGGATGCCATCACCCTGGCCTATCAAGCACAGGGTGTGCCCTGCCCCCTTAGTGTACAGGCTGGCAGACAAGAAGTGTAGCTTTGTCCTGAGCGTTACCACGCGGCGCCTCGCTGGCAGACTGGTAGAGCTGCGAGTTGGGCGACCCCTAACACATTCGCTAGGTTTTATAACGTTCGTGTTGAACCGGTATCCTCCCGTGTTCTCACCTCAAATAGCTAAAGAACCGGAGCAGGACCTGTTCGGTCGGCTTGGCAACGATATTTCTCCTGAGTGTCCTTATTAGTAGACCCTGTTGAGTTCCTCCGCTCCATTCGGGAGCCGGATGTTGCCGAGTATCTGGCGCCAGACCCTGTGATGAATCCTTGAGAACGGCTAGAGGGCTGGGACCCTTGAGTTATACCCTTCAAGGATCTCATGTGGTATTCATGGTTAAAAAAAAAAACATGTTCCCCAGCAGTATTGCTTCCATGAGGGTTTAATCACCTCAAATATTCCACCTCAAATATTCCATATGGATCTGTACCACCGCTAGGGGGCCATGTCACCGGCTCGGCTCCTCAGTGAAAAACTAATGAACGCTTAATCTGCTGACCTACTTATACTCGCGCTGCGATTAGGTGTAGCTGGATATTAATCAGCATATGCCAAATTCATTGGCGTGTTTCTATACACACAGAGTAGATTTGCCATCTCGAAACGAGATTCCTTTTCGTCGGTCACCGACGTGACATCTCCGTTCCATTCTTCAGGGAATGAGGGTTACAATACGTAACCAAGACGTTTTTTTTGGCAAGAAAATTAAAGGATTGGTGGATGGAAGGAAATAAATTACTAAAGTTCATTTTGATTACATTACTACATTACTCAATCTTTCGCAAACTGAGGTTCTGCATGAACTGCATAAGGTTTGTGAGTTTAATGAAAAGCTGTTAGACTTTTTGTGTTAGGCTATTTTAGTAAGGAGAATTTAAAAGGTGCAAATGAAGAATTAGGGAAAATCAATAAATTATGAATAACGTGAATAGTATGTAATCAGTATTTTAAAAATGTAAAATACGTACATAATTTAATTTAATCAGTTACTACACAGCTATGTAAACATGAACATCAATAAAACCATGAGATTTATATGTGGCAACATGAAAATATAACAAGTAAGTAGCCTTACTAACAAGTAGTTTAATGCACAATAATTTAAAAAATAAAAGAATAAAGGCAGTGTAGTTTGTGGTTAAAAAAAAAAAATTAAAGAAGCAAAGTCGTATAAACCACAGATGGAATTTCCACTCCCACACTTGCTGTAACCATCTACTTGATGTACCACCACACAGTGTGATTAAAAGTTGATTTAATGGAGATTCAGCAGTGGGGGGAAGCTTAATTATGGATCCAAAATTCATATAAATTATAGGGCTGGTGACAGAGACAAACAGCTGAAGTAGCTGCTGTTTACATGCTTATTTGTGTTTGGAGTTTCTTTGCGGGTTGAAATAAGGAGCAAAAACATGCCAGACTCCCTCAGCCGCTTACAGATCAATAAGACATAATGGGGTGTGAGAATGAAGAGAGAACCAGGGTCACAGGTGTCAATGAATCTGCTTATCTGCATCCACCTAGCGGCGCAAAGTATACCTGTAGATCTGCGATACTGGAGTGTTGTTGGTTGAGCTCTAAACAAAGGAGCTTGAGTTAACCTACAGGCCGTGAATTCACAGATATCAGAAGTCTCGTCTAGAGCTATGAGGGCAGAGGGCAAATGTTTGAAAGAGTGCAGTGGAGATAATTAAACACTTTCTATTGCTCAGAATGTATCAGGGGTATGTGGTACTTCTGGGAAACATGCTTTAGAATCAACAATATCTAGATCCAAAAGAGGTGTTTTTTGCTGGTTAAAGATAGACTTTTAAAAGAGCATATCGTGGAAAATAGGATTCTCCATGCTCCTCTAAAATAAAACTATGGTCCTAAGTCCACCCAGAACATTACTGAAAAATGCTCAAACCAGAAAAAATGTCCAGTTTAAAATAGGACTGTCAAAAATAATGCGTTAACGACGTTAATTATTTTTGGTCGTTAATTACGTTAAATTTTTTAACGCATTTCACGTATACGCAGAATTACTTGTCAGGAAAGTGGGACAAAAATTACCTCGGAGTAACTGCACTTTGCATCAGTGACACATGGGTACTGAAGTCTTTTACGCTGACTATAATAAAAACCGAGGAGCGTCATTTTGCGGAGGCTAGTACAGAACAGTTCCTGTCTGTTGGACGTAAGTGGGGGCAAAACGAAAACCATTGGAACTGACAGTGCACACGACATGGTTGCCGCAATTCGTCTCACATGCTATCAACACATGAACTGTGTTGCTCACATGCTGCAGAGAAGTGTCACAGTGAGTCTTGCTGACAGCGGCTTTGTGAATGCTTTGGTCAAGGCAGCGCCGCGCGCGATAGTTTCGGCGCAGAGTCTATTTTGTAGTGCTGCAGTGCAAGCCACTGTGCTCCATGCGACAAACGCTGCCAGTGTGATGAAAGCAGAATTGGCGCGCTGCTACTGCTCTGCATATGCGCTGTTTACGCGTGCAGTGTAAAACCAGTGTAAAGGTAAAAGATTTTTCTCATTGCAAAGACAAATATTATGGTATGTTTCTTGATTTAAACCAACATTATTTGGCTGTGTTAATAAACTAACATATTATGAAAATTATGTATCTTTGTCCTGTTATTTATCTTTTGGTATGCACTTCAGAAAAAAAAAAATGGTTATGATTCAATTCAAATGGTTTAGTTGCAAATAGTGATTAATCATGATTAATCCATTGAAAATCCTGATTAATTTGATTAAAAATTGTAATCATTTGACAGCCCTAGTTTAAAACCATGATCCTATTGAATGCTGCATAATGTAAAATATGAATCATTGATTATGTTCAGTGCTTTGCTACAATCTGTATTATATATTATGCGCTATATAAATTAAAGTGACTTGAATTGACTTGAAAATTGGCAGTAGTGTAACCCAGTGGAAGAGTAGAAATAGAAAGTAGAAAGGTGTTGCTACAATTTATAGCAATATTCTCAGTTTTTCTCAGAAGGCAGGCTTGAAGTATAACACGTTTGAAGTTATGGTACTGCATATAAGATGTAGATTATATCATAGTACTGAGACTGCTCTAATTAGAGTTACAAATGACCTGCTTCTATCATCTGATCGTGGTTGTACATCATTATTGGTGATACTGGATCTCAGTGCTGCGTTCGACATTATTGACCACAGCATTCTCTTGAATAGACTAGAAAACTCTATTGTGATTAGTGGAAGCACCTTAGCTTGGTTCAAATCATATTATCTGACCGCTATCAGGTTGTAGCAGTAAATGAGGACGTATCATACTGATCACACGTGCAATAAGGAGTACCTCAAGGCTCAGTACTAGGGCGGTTAATTTTTACGCTTTACATGTTACCCTTGGGAGATATTATCAGGAAACATGGTGTTAGCTTTCACTGTTATGCTGATGATACTCCGCTACATATTTCTTCTAGTCCGGTGGTTGCTTGCCTTAAAGAGTTCTGTGCACACTCGGCCCAGCCCAGGTACTGGTTCCAGGTGTCTTGGTGGCCATGGCAGAAGGTACGGAGAAACCGCCCCACTTCCTGAATCTTGCGTTTAGTTTGCCCATTGGTTTGGGGATTATATCCAGAGGAGAGGCTTACGGTCACACCTAGGAGACAGAAGAAGGCTTTCCATACCCGTGATATAAATTGGGGTCCTCTGTCGGACACAATGTCTTCGGGTAATCCATAAGCTCTGAAGATATTGACGAAGAGTAATCCTGCTGTTTCCCAAGCGGTAGGTAAACCTCTGAGAGGTAACAAAAGACAGAATTTTGAGAATTTATCAACAATTACAAAGATGCAGGTATTACCTTCAGATTCAGGCAGATCTGTGATGAAGTCGACTCCTAGATGTGACCAGGGGCGGTTAGGCATGGGAAGTGGATGGAGCTCTCCAGATGGAAGATGATGTGAGGTTTTTGACATCACACATTCCCGACACCCTCTCACGTACCTCTGCACATGTTGCTCCATCCTAGGCCACCAAAACTGCTCTTGAAGGAGTGAGAGGGTTCTGTTGATCCCAGGATGCCCAGTGCCCAAAAAAGTATGCGTGGTATGGATAAGAGGAATGCGTTCTGGTTGAGGTAGAATGCATTCCGCAGATCAAATCAGATGATCTGCTGGCGCTGCACTCAGTTATAGACACATTACTGACTGGACAACTCGTCTTCTGAACAAAATTACACCTAATACATTTAAACTTTCAACGCATTTTTTATAATATTTTATAATATATATTCTCCTGGGCGCCGCAGCAATGGCTGTCCACTGCTCCGGGTGTGTGTTCACGGTGTGTGTGGTTGATCACTTCTTACTGAGAAATCGTATTATAATGCATGCCATAATGTCTGAGAGGTAACTCATCGTTTTTACCATATATATATAGGTCTATATATATATATATATATATATATATATATATACTGTATATATATGATTTAATGCACTAGTGATATGATTTAATGAACTTGTCTAGAGAAACGGTTACCATTAGAGAAAAATCAAGTGATTGGCCCGCGTGCCGTGCAAGAAATGCATAGGCTCATATTCCAAATATATTTGTCTATGGAAATAAAAAATTAACAAAACGAATGAAATAAAAACAACAGCAGCTTCGTATACATGTGTTCACGGTTGTTCACTTCTCACTGCTGTGTGTGTGCATGTTGGATGAATGTTGGTTAAATGCAGAGCACTAATTCCTAGAATGGGTCACCAGACCATCGCCACAAGTCACTTCACTAATATATTGTCTGTTCAGTCGATATATACAGCTTTAAAATAAAAATAAGCCGGTGTTTTACCGGCGTTAAATTGGCTTTGTTTTTGATATTCGTGACACATTCAGCGAAAAATGCCAATAACTTTAAAACGACTTGCCCTAGAAAAGTCTAAACGGTGTGACCGCCAAAAGGGCAAAGCTGATCATGTTTCACAGCCTTCGTTTTCATTATTTTCGCTCAATATAATGTGCAGTACCCCGCAAAAGCCGTCGCAATGTGCATGAAGCCGGGAGAGCTCGCTCTCAGCTCTCTCGTTTTTTGCTGTAGCTCAGTGAGCTGTGTTTTAGTAATAGCTTCTTTGTTTTAGCCTTTTATGCATGTCGCACTTTCCCCACTGTCCTTTACTGAACGCTCCGCTAAGAGCGAGCTCTCCCGGCTTCGTGCACATTGCGACGGCTTGTGTCGTTTTAAAGTGATTGGCATTTTTCGCTGAATGTGTCACGAATACCGAAAACAAATTCAACTTGACCCCAGTGTAGTTTTTGTCTCTCAGGCAGATGCTGGTCTCGGTTATTATTAATATTATTGTGAAGTGAGATTAAAAAGAGTGCTGTCTTGCGGAACGGACTCTGTTGTGGGGGGTTTAATGAAAGTGTGAATCTTTGCTCGTTTACACGGAGAGCACAGCTAAAAGTTGCTGTACAGGTTTTGCCAGTGTTTGCCAAGTGTTTTTTTATGACAAATGTAATGTATAACCTGTAAACTTCACTTTCTCTCTTTCTCAGCGCCTCAATCTCGGAGCGCTGCCTCGCTAGCTCAGGCCTCAAATACTGAATATGTTTTTAGATTTATGTTAGGTATCAGTTAAAAGTAATATAGTCTAAATAATAAATAGTAAACATGTAATGTAGGCTTACACATGAAAATTCACCGGGGATCTTTTATTAAAATAAGCTGAATGGTACACATAAAACATAAGACAATTACAGATTAAATCCATGAAACTTCTGCGAAAAAAAGACCACACAACCACTTTTCATGTGTAATTGATCACTATCTTTTATCAGGGTTCATACACATCATAATCAATACAATGATGGCATATTTAAGAAAAAAGTTTCTACTTACTACTGTACTTTTTTATCGTCATTCATTCAGTCACTGTTCAACTAATTCCAAGTTTATTTAAATGAGCCTTATATTCCGCGCTCAAGTTCCAAAATCCACAGGTAGAAGTGGCCTAACTGTTCTGAATCTAGCTGGAGGGGGTGGATGTTTAACAGAGGTGTGAATCTCTCATTCACATGGGAGCAGGGCGATTATGCTCTCATTCATATGAATGAATACAGACGTCGCTGCTGCAAGTGTTCATCTAATCTGCGGTCGCCATGAGCCTTTTGACATTAATCTGCACGCAAAGAAAATTAAATTAAAATAGTTCAGTTTTGTTTTTAATGTCAGAATTATTAGATTTCGTTTTGTATGTTTATTAAGTTAATTTGGAAAACTGTTTGGAGTATTTTTTGTTTGTTAAATATAAGTTTATAGGCAGACATTAATCTGCACCCAAAGAAAATTAAATTAAAATATTTCAGTTTTGAACGGAAGTTCTATTTTTCTCGTGATCTTGACATAACAAAAGTTGTTTTCTCATGATCATGTCTTAATTTTCTTGTTATCTCGACATAACAAGAGTTGTTTTCTTGTTATCACAACCTAATTTTCTTTGAGTGTCCGGCATAAGAACAACACCAGGCAGCATTATCTGCACGCTTCTGAAATGACAGAAATATACTATTTAAAACGTATGTTTTGTTGTTATGTCTATAAGGCAGCCTAAAAGGTCTACTTCAATAAAAGAATTTTATAAAAAGTCTTCCCCATCTGAGCTCATTATGCTCACTCCCATGTAGGCCAACCCGCAGCGCAACCTATTCCTAAAGCCTGGAATTCAACCCAGAAGAACAACGCGGCGCACAGCTTGAATC
>JAUMHQ010000076.1:2263859-2274956 GCA_032361165.1 Enteromius paludinosus | reverse complement strand
CTGCTAAGGAGAGAAGTATTACTAAACCAACTTAGATCTCTCTCGACATTCCTCACTCACCCGAAGATCCACAAGCTCTCACGGCAAGATAACCCAGCACAGCAACGGAGAGCGCTGTGAATGAGGAATAAGAGTCATCATCATCATTATCCATCTTTTCTCTGCCTTATATTTAATAAATTGTTCAAACTTGCCTGCGCGCTTCCTCTTCATTACCCCGAGCATTACAACTACTTCTTGTATCTCAACTGTAAATCAATTGCTATTCCATGGTCTATAATAAAAGTGTCTGCTAAATGAATAAATGTAAATGTTAATAAAATAATCCCATTATAATATGTACATGAAAAATGTAGAAACACTGGATGTAACTATGGGGTACCTTTGTGCAGCAGCAACTTTGACAACAAAAAAAGGAATCTCAAGGTTGATTGAAGTAAATTTGTGCAAATGTAGGGCCCCATTCCTATATTTGCCTGAGGCCCCAAATCTGCCCCTGGTGATGAGAATATTTTTTAGCATGCAAAGAAAAAAAAAATAATGACTTTAAAGTAATCTTTATTTGCATCACCATAATGTCATTTTGGAGAATATCCACTGGATGCAAATAACTTATGCTCAGCTGCACCACATGGATATGTCTCCTACATTTAAACATCACAGATTTCAACCCGTGTGACACAGTTGACAAAGAACAGTGTACACTATTTGGGTCCAGTGGATAATCTCCATAATGGTGCTTTGTTGAATTGTTATTTGTATTTTATTCCCGTACAAAAAGTATTTTTGTCACCTCATAAATTTCAGACTGAACCACACTATGTTTTTATACTTTTCTGGGACTTGACAGAACTTGGCAGTCAAGCCTCCAGGTTTTCTTCTAAAATATCTAGAAGATGAACAAAGCTTTTACTGGTTTGGAAAGACAAGGGGTAAATGATGACAACATTTTCATTTTGGGGTGTTGTAAACCCTTCCTTTAAGTAGTTTATGTTGATGCTTTGAGTTTGGTTATAAAATAATATAAATTATCATAATATTATTACTTTTTACTGTATTTCCCTTTAATAAAGGATAAATAACCTATATGTAGAGACACATTTTTTTAAATAAATAAATAAATAAAAACAGCATAAAGAGCATTTAGAGACTAATGAACACCCACCAGCACTGTGTTGCTGTAGCTGCTGTTAGGCCTTAGGCATACACAGCTAATTAAAAGAATACTCCCCTGACCCTATACTCATAGCCAAATGCTGTAATACTGACATGTCTGTCAGTCTGTAACTTTTTTTAGATTAAAACATGCACAAAAATAACTTTTAGTCAATTACACTAGCCATTGTTCAAAACTATTGCCTTGCATTTGCCTGATTCATAACGGTAAGCTTATAATAATGTTTTGTATTAGTGCTAAAAATTTGTGGGAAATTCAAGCATGGCACTGCATCATTAGCCTGGTAATACCAAACTCTACCGTTTTCATCGTAGACAGAGTCTGGAATGGCATAATAGAAAAGTGTTTACTTTCTCATGGGGGGAGTGCTTATTTTTAGTTTAAATTCATTGGTGTATCCGTATGCCAATTAGGGGAGTCAAAATTAATCGATTTTACGATGCATCGCAATGCAGATGAGGATGATTAGGTATCAGTTCAGTAATAGACCATAGCCGGTTATGACATACTGAAGCTTCTGATGTCATTTACCACATACACACTTTGTTGCAGTAGAATACAATGGCTCACGCCAGTCACACTGCACGGTAAGCTTTCACACAGCATTCAGGGGCGGCGCAGAAGTGTGTCGCAGGAGCAGAGCATGTAGTTGCTCTGTAGTTTCGGCGCCGAGTCTATTTTTTCAGGCCTTAAAGTGCTTAAAGTGGCCACGCTCTCCCAGCTTTTGGCCAAAATCGGCTTAATATCAGACATTCCTCAGGTTCAATCGCACAGGGGTGGACTTACCCATTAGGCATAAGACCAGTGTAAACGAGGATCGATTTTATTCTAAACGCCGTTTTAAAATGAAAACGCACTGGTGTTAACAAAGCACGTTAAAGTTAGTTTTAGATTTGATATTCGTCTATACTGCTTTAGGGAACGCAAATGTACATCTCAGTACTAAACGAAGTACACATTTATACTAATTGCGCCTAATTTCACATGCAAGCACAGCTGTTGTCATTATCTTATGTGTAGCCTGTTTGATTTTATCAGACAACGACTCGATCACTGTTCTGTCACTACTTCATATTCATCCCTATTTATGACAACAGAAACACAAATATAAATCAATTAAAACATGTACTGAGAATTTAGCTGCATCAGAATACAGTATGTGGAAACATTAGGTGTCAGGTGGTTAGGTGGTTATGTGTAACCTAAAAAGGTTTGTCAGTAAATATAATAATTAATATAATAATGTATACTTCTGTCTACTTCGGTATCTCAACTGTAAATCAGTTGCTATGTTGTCTTCAACATGAAATAATAAAATTGTCTGCTAAATGAATAAATGTAAATGTTAAAGAAAGAATTATAATATGTACATGAAAACTGTAGAAACACTGGACCGTAACTATGGGGCATCATTTTGCAGCAGCAACTTTGACAACAAAAAAAGAAACCTCAAGGTTGATTGAAGTAAATGTGTGCAAATGTAGGGCCCCATTCCTATATTTGCCTGAGGCCCCCCCTGCAATCGCAGCACCACAGCGAGCCACAGTCTAAAGACTTGAGAAATTGAGACTTGAGAAATCACAAGCTGATAACTGATGTCAGAAGAGAGCTATCCAACAGTGTGTCCCATTGCTCCTCTTAATGCTATTTTGGTTTATAAATTATAATTTCATGTTTATACATTTGTTCAAGAAGTGTATTTTCATTAAGAAGGTTCAGTTCATATATCTGACTGTTTGTGTTTATTAAAAAAAAAATTATATACATGTGAATTAAAATTTAAAATTGAGTATGCAGTGTGCATCGTGATGCATCGAGATATCGTATTGAACCAAATCGATGACATAATAATCGTAATCGTACCGAACCGTGAGACCAGTGTAGGTTCACACCCCTAATGCCAATCACATAACATGAGCCAATCACATCTCGCCAATGACATACCCTTAAGCCAATCACATTTTGCCTTGCCAGACTTTGGCCTCCCCAGTTTCTCGCAGATGATCGGTAAAGGTTAACCCTTTCAGCAGTGAGTTTAAAATATTTCAGCGGTCCCCCCGGAGTGAGTTTTTTTAGGCGACCGTTATTTGGAACATTCCATGGCGACGCGTCTTGCTTGTCAGGTGACAAACCGTGAGCGCAACACCGCTGTAAGACCGATGGATCGCTTTTATTTAGTTTTTCCTTTTTTTATTTAAATTATTCACAAACTAGCTCATCGTGCCATGAACAATCTGATATTCCGATGCACAAATATATGTTAATGAGTGTGTTTCGTTGTTTAAACACCTTTATAAATGATCTTTATCGTGATCTGTAACATGAGATGGGCGCCGCCATATTTGAGTGTCCCGTCACTTGGATTTACATCACAATAAATTCATCAATTTCTCCCGAAATACATGATAGTAAGTGGCTGGTGAACTGAGTGAAGAATAGAGTGAACTTTATTATTAACTTTAGTGAGCTACTTACAGTATGTATATCTGATATGAATAAAACATATTATTTGAAGGGGTTGTTATTGTTGCCTCCACAGACATCTGTGTGTATTGTATAAGCTTTAAATGCATTGTTTCGCTAGTGCTTATGTGTACTTAAATGTCAGAAACCTAAAATATGCATTATCTGGTTAAGAACACTGTATAGTTGTGATAATATGACTTGCACAGTACACGTCTCTCAGTTTGAATTTGGCAGTAATGCAACGTCACCGAACGTTCTAAATCCCATATGTGGGACTGTACTCCCAGGGACATGGAACGAAGAATCCCATATGTGGGACCGTACTGCTCAAAAGGTTAACAAGTTAAAAGGTGTTTCAGTTTGCAAATGCCTCAATGTCCGCTGTTGTTTTAGATTTTCCCTAACCTAATCTACAATCTTAGGTTCGGCACTTACCATCTACATCACGGCTCTAAGCCTGCCCTCTGTACATTGATTGGTCCGGCCGTTTTGGAGAAACGGTAAGATAGCCCAGAGGCATGTGTGGGTGGGCTCTCTCTGTAAGCGCACTGCTTTCGCAATGAAATCAGTATGGCTGTAAGGTCACATAATAGAATATCAGACGTTTAACTTTTTTAAAAATGGTTTGTAAAGTTGCCTTTGTGGCAAGTTAGGAAAAAAACTCAAATCACCATGGAAAAGATACCTTTTATCGGGTGTTGCAGTTTTGTGTCGCGTGTAGTTAGGACACAATATTATTTGGGTCATGCACTCAAATAGGCTACAATCACAGTGCAGTACAGTGAATATCCACACCAGTGCGGTGACTGACATCCACACATACTCCTCAAAACATTACATTCATCCACACTATACACAGTGCACAACCCACGCAAACAAGTTACGCAATTAACGCAAATACGCAAATAACTACAAATGCAGGTTTAAAACAGAGATGTTGACATAGAGGAAAAACCTATGGACTGCAGCTTTAACACTATTTTAGGTGTTTTTATTTCCATATAACTCTCAGAAGGTCAGATTTGGTTTGCTGTCCAAGATATTCAGAGGGCTAGACACTTGTCAAACTTTCCCCAGGACCACACAATTGGTTTATTAGTAAATTGATGAAAGTAAAAGTACTGTCATGGGCACTGATTGACAGTAGTAGATGAACTATCTTCTCCCAAACATTCTTTCATTTTCTTTTTTTTAAACCCCAGGAAACACTTCTAAGTCAACACTGTCAATCTCAAAATCCTCTTTGCTCTTGTGACATGCCAGGTAATCTCAGGGGTTACCTGAGATGGTGCCATTCCAGACCCGCTTTCAGATGTACTGGGTCGATTTAGAAGCCAAGATTTAAGCTGGCAAACTTGACACGATTAAACATTCTTTCCAAGCAGTAATAGCTCAAGATGCTCTCTTGCGTAATTTAGAACTTCTTTCAGATTCAAACCATTCAATAAAAAAAACAAAAAAAAAAACAAACATGTGTGGCAAATATTATTATGATTTATACAATTAATAAGTTTGGTTTATTTAGCTACACAAATCATATTGTTTTAGTATACTTAAAATATTGTGAAAATAATATATGCAAGGGAGCTACAGAATGTTTCAGCCAACAACAACAAAAGAAAACTTTTGTGTCCACATTAAAAAACAAAAAACAATCACATACTGTAGGTCAAAAAGTAAATTGATAATGGTGAGTAAAATAACATTTTCATTATGGTTTCTTTTGTAGCCAAATATAACAATAGAAAAAGCCACTCATTTGTAGTATCTGTGTGACTTCTAAGCTTTTCTTGTTTGTATTGAGCATCACTTTCCCAGTTCATGATCTTACTAAGTTCAACCAAAGTAATAAAGCCATTGATTAGAGTGAAATATTGAAATCTGGCTGTTCAAGTGATTAATAATCAGCACACAGTTTGCTGTGCTCTCAGAGTTGAAGCTGACTCAATGAGACAGCTGTTCATGTCGCAATATGCTGATTAAGTCAAAACTACAAGGAGTGCCACTCCACCAAGCATGGCAGTGCCATAATCTACACGGTAAACACTTATCATGCTGCAATTATGACAACCTGCATTGATTAGGTTGTGTCTCTCATCATCATTAGAGTTCATTTTAACCTGTTAAAAATGGTCCCATCTGTACTCAGTCAGAGACCTAAATTATTGCACAGTGGAGGCAAAAGAGCTCAAGGATCCCTGACTTCTAGAACTGCAAAACACAAACTTCCATTGAAAATGCTGCAACAATTGCAAAAAAAAAAAAAAAAAAAAATGCTCCAATAGTTTTTATTTTCTAAAATAGAAGAGGGTTTAGTTTGGTACCGTATGTAACAAATAATATAGCTACCCTTGCTTCGTTGATCAGGCTCATTCTGGAACATGCTGGCAATTTTGGCTTATAATAAGAGACATTTTACTGTCTGAGCTGAAGATTACAAATATTTGATGATTAAACCAAAGTCTTCAATTGCATTAAAAGCACATTGGAATGTGAATGGCTCTATGCAGTGCCTGAAGTTCAGAAATGAATGATTCCTCCAAGGTTCTGATATTATTCATATTGAATCCAAAAAGTGAATTTTTTCCAAATAAACTAGCTTTGAGAGGATCGTGGTCGATCAATCACGGCTGGCACCACATCACCTAATCAATCTCATTACACCTGCCCAATCAAATCCCTTGCAACCCACTATAAATAGCCCCCTTCTCTTTACTTCCACACTACCCCTTTCGCACATCCCTCCTCCACCCATTCTCCGCCATTTAGCTGCTCATGCACTTTCCGCCGGGGGGGCATGCAAGGACCGAGCCGGACGCCGAGCTCTAGCCCTAGCTAGGGTTCAAGCCTCTAGGGTTTGTTGTCCGCCGTCCTCCGGGCTCACCCCCCCAGACAGCACGCCAAATATGCTAAACTTTATCCTTCTTGATTATGAGGAAGTGCGAACTCTTGAAACGTTTTTGCTTATGGAATGTGTGTACTGTATATTAATTATGTACATGTAAATATAAGAAACATATGCTGTTTATATCTTATTTTTAATATAATATAAATTATATGAAAATACGTTCATAAAAATGCATGTAAATATCTTTCAAAACCTTACATCAAAGTTATCCTAAGACAAGAATAGAAATTGTTTTTGATTTTAGAAAAACTTGATTAAAGGTTTTGATCCACTTCGAATGTTGACTACTGTGTATATGTATAATGATGTATAATGAAAACACACACACACACACACACACACACACCTAATACATGTTAAATATACATAGTACACACAACCATATAATATATATATTTATTTATTAGGGGCGTAACGTATCACAAAAATCACGGTTCGGTTCGATACGATACAGTAGTGTCACGGTTCGGTATGTTTTCGGCAAAAATAAAAATAAATATAAAAAAAAATAACACATCACATTTTTATTTATTAAAACTAACATAAAGTATGTCTGTAATGCTCAGTAACTGGCGAGAGACAGGAGGTAAGTGAAACACTGGTATTTATTTAAACACAAAGTCACTTGGCATACAGAGCCATAGTGGAAAGCAGCAAATTAAACATCGGTCCCAGCTGCCCGGTCCGTTCTCTAAAAACCACCCGTGGCATAACAGAAGTTCAGCATCCTTCAGGTCAGCACATCGATGGCTACTGATCAGCAATTCACTGCCCTCCCCACTTCACACAACCTGAATCACCAGTGGAAGTCTATACCACTGAACTGATCACCTATGAACCTCATCGCCTATGAAACATTATTTTAAACTTATCAAACCTCTTTCCTAAAGACCTTGGCTTTTTTTATACCCACAGCACATGTTTTTCTAACCTGTTTAGATAACATTTACTTGAGGTTAGCATGATACATAATAGTTATATTATTTGTTCATATATAAATAAGTGGTTATTTATCGTTAATTCCACCAGAGCAACATTACCATAGAAGTCTCTTCCATTGCAACATTCAGCTTAACAGTATCACATTCTGCCATTCTGTATTCACTCCGTTACTTTGTCTCTACAATTTATCTGGTTTCTTATATATATATTAGGGTATTAGTTTATTAGAATAGCACGATATTTAGCTGAGATACTGTTTGAAAATCTATTTAAAAATCTGGAATTTGTGGGTGCAAAAAGAGAAATAAATATAATAATATATGTATTTATAATAATAATAAAACATAGTAATAATAAAAAATTAAGTTAATTTTTGCCATAAAAGAAAAAAAAAAACTAAATACTGTGCTATTTATGACTAGTTTTGTCCAAGGTCACATATATAATTCTGTATATTTTCAATATACATTCAATAATTTGACATTGCTAAATAATAAGAAAATATATTTTCTTTGCGTAAAGGTTTGCCAACCTACAGACTACGACTGTTCAACTTCAAATTAAAGGCAGAAAGCCGATGTGTACGTGCACAGTGTGAATTGTTAGTAATGCATTAGGGTTCTTATTTTCAGTATAATTAGATGCAGTGTCAAATACTGAGCCTTGACTATTTAAGTGTGCATTTAATTGAAAAAGGAAAAGAGTAGTGCACCTTCCAGAAGTCTATACAGTCAGTCCTCTCTCTCTTTGTTATGTTGCTGAAAAAAATTAAACAATGCAAGCCTATCTTTAATTGGCAACTAAATGTAAGCACATTATATATTATTCAAACAATTGTTAGGCTTCAAAAACAAGGCAAATCCATCAGAAAGAGTGGAGTGGCCGAACCAACAGTTTGGTACATTCTAGAACACGCTAGCAACATAAAAAGGCCTGGATGTCCACAGAAGACAGTGGTCGTGGATGCTCAGAGAATCCTCTCAATGTTAAAAAAAAAAAACCCTTCACAACATCCAGCCAAGAGAAGTACACTCTCCAAGAGGAAGCTATGTCACTGTCAATGTAAACAATCAAGAAAAAGCTTCACCAGAGCGAATACAATTGCTTGTGGTAACAAGGTGCAAACAAGGCCAGATTACACTTTGTCAAAAAATATTTAAAAAATGAAAAAAACTAGACCACTTCTGGAAATGCATTCTTTGGATGAAACTATTGGAACAGCTCATGATCTAAAGCATACAACATCATCTGTGAAATGTGGTGAAGCAGTGTGATGGCATGAGCATGAGTTTAAAAATAATGTGACAAATGATAGAAGCAGCTGAAAGAATTGTTAAACCCAGTTTATGCCGATGTCCAAGGGAGACTTAAGACATTGCCTGCAAAGGATTTTAACTAAAGTATTAAAAAAGAAAATTTTATTTATGATTACATCCATTTGTGCTCCTGAAAATGGGGGGGTGGACAGTGAATAAAATGGTTGTAATACCTTAGCTTTTAATGTTATGTTTTTGGCAACCCCGATAGTAAGTAAGTTTGCACTAATTCCATCTCTTTTTTTCATTTTTGTGAACTATGCCTGTACGTCAGTGAAGTTTACTTCTTTAATAATCTAGCATAATAATAAATAGTGAGAACTCTCATAAAGCATGTGGTAGAGTTGATATTAAAAGACAAGGTTAACACCATGTATTGGGTCATTTGTGAAGTTCGGGCCCTCCTGCAGCACTGGAGCACTGATGTGTCAAAGTCATCCAAGGGGTAACACCTCAACTGCTGCCCACACTCCACTCATTAAGACATGGCTGATAGCACGCACGGTAACCTGTGGCATTATTGATGAACTCAGGGCACTTAATTGCCTCTGTGTGTCTCCTGCATATGGCTCAAACTTCTGCTGTCACACAATCTATTTCTCTAACTTATTTGCATAAAGATTCAATCCCTCAAGCCTCAGCAACAGCTGGCTTGAATCCAGGTGTATCCAAACACTAGATTATGTGTTCTTTGTCTCACTCTGTATCTTTAAATGAACCTTTGAACCAGTTGGAGACTCAACTGTTTTTCTATCCTTCATTTGCCAGGTCCTCTGAGTGAATTAATGACGACTTCATTTCCTCGTTAACTCAGTCTGTTTAGGAAAAGGCTAATGGGTTTCCCCTGTACACTTGGGAGGAACTTTTATATGGTACTCTAGGACATTTTTTGTCAGTAAATTTTGCTAGGTTCAAATGTATTTTGCAATTAATTCATACTTCACTTTAGGAAAGTATGAAGAATATCAGGACATTGGAAGGCAAAGACTGGCTGCATACAAAATTTCATACTTTCAGGATTCAAGGTATACATTTTTTTTGTTTGTTTGTTTTCAATTATACATGTGATCTCTGTGTAAACTACAAAAATGGGTAACACTTTTGTTATGTTTTCACTATCACAACATTTAGAATATTGAATACACTCAGATAAATAATGCAGCCACATGAGGGTACTTAACTTCTTTCCTTACTTTTTTATTTATAGGAACACACTACCAAAGATTAATAACATGGAGGTGGCACCTGCAGGCACTAAGGGGAATAGCAATCTCACATACATAACAACTTTATAATAACTACACGCTATGAATCATTAGTTAGGCATTAGTAAATAGTCAGTTCATCATTTATTAAAGCATTGTTCCACCATTAATAATCATTAGTAAGCTGTTTATAAATACAGCTATAAATGCCTTGTTCTTGATTTATAATCATATCCATTATAAAGGCGATTTAAAGGCTCAATTATCTTTCTGACAGAAAAAATAAGCACAGCACAGAGGGATACAGAACTATTAATTTCAAGATGCAACAAAAATCTGAAACTACGACTACGATTTTTTTAAAGTTTTTAAGTTTCTCATTTATCAAATGTACAGTTGTACGATTACATTTGTTTACATCTTGCAAAAATTATTCTGTGTTCTGTATCCCTCTGTGTTGTGTTTGTTTAACCTTTCTATTTGGAAGATAAATGAGTCTTAACATCTGCTTTATTAAAGCTTCACAAGGTATGAATAGTTAAGAGTTTAGAGTGAGTGATGTCATGATTGATTGATTGATGAATTGGAGCTTGCCGGCAGTATAAAGATTGCTCCCTTCAGACATTCGGGGCTTGCTCATCATTTGGACCTCTTTTGTTTCTTTTTGTTTCATTCTTTATTTAAATTTACTTTAATAAACATTGTTTGTTTAAAACATTATCCAACGTGTCATCTGCTTTGTCGCGGCTTGCGAGCTGGCTGTGACAAATGGGGGCTCGTCCTTTAAACTTTGAAGCACACTGTTTGTTTGCAGTTGGTTATTTTGTAAGGAAATGCGCATGTTGATAAACCGAACGTAAAGCCGAAAGAGCGATTGTTTTGTGTATCGCTGTTGTTGGGGTGTTTTAAACATCCCTTTGAAGGAGTTGCGCATTGAATTTTGATTGATTTATGGACGTAATACGTTTAACTGTTGGTCGCCGTAGATGACTGCTTTTTAATGCGGAAGAGGGTAAGTGTATTTTGCAAATCCTATCGTGGGGAAAATTTTAATATTATTGGTGTTCCCTTGTTAGGTGTAAC
>JAUMHQ010000076.1:2251376-2263759 GCA_032361165.1 Enteromius paludinosus | reverse complement strand
AAGAGACAACCTTCCTTCAAGTACATCGCAGCCAGATCAAAAAAGGAGATTATTTCTTTTGCCAGGGAGGAGAAGTTGTCGGCTTGTTTTACTGCAGGGTCACGTTTAAAGTCAATGATATCTTTTGGGATGGAGTAGTCATCAAACCGAGAAGTAAAGTTGGCTTGAAGGCCCTTAATGAAGTCAACCATCAGCTCCGTCACTTCTCCCGCTGTGTGCTAAAATGGAGGAACCTGCCGGTAGATATGTCTGCCTCAAGCATCTCAAGCTTCATCGAGAATGCCTCCAGTTTTTCAACCATGTTGGTTGATGGTTTTGTCTCTCCCCTGTAGCTGAAGGTTAAGCAGGTTTAGGTGGCCAAATATGTCAGATAAAAACGATACATTGGACATGAACTTTTCATCCTCCAGCAGGATAAGGTGGTCGGCTGCTGCCTTGCTCTTTCCAAGGAATGCTTTGATCTCATTCAGTAGCACACAGAAACGATCCAGCACTTTCCCCTTGCTTAACCAGCGCACATCATTGTGAAGCAGCAAGTCGCCCGTGGGTGGCATCTGCTGACTCAGCCACAAGTTGTCGGAAAAGCCTATGCTGGGTGCTTGATGTACCTCTGACAAAATTAATGACTTTCATCACTTTGTCCATAACATCCTTGAGCTCACCATTCAGTCTGGCACAAAGCATACTTTGGTGGATGAGGCAGTGCAGCGCATGCATTTGTTGAGCGTGCTCTTTCAGCCTGCTCACCAGACCTCTGTGCTTTCCCACCATAGCAGGAGCCCCATCTGTCATGATCATGTAAACCCTCTCAAATGATAAGGAATGCAATTTAAACAATTCTTCCAGTTTCGCATATATAGCTTCTCCAGTGGTGTGCCCTTCTTATGGAATTAGAAACAGCAGCTCTTGCTTGAAATCCTTCCCATCAAAATATCTCACATAGACGCACAACTGGGCTACATCTGTGTTGTCAGTGCTCTCATCAATGGTTAAGGAAAACTAGTTTGCGTGACTGACACCGTCGATAATTACACCCTGCACCGCATCAGACAGTGCTTCTATGCGGCGGGCAGCTGACCTGGCGGAGAGTGACATCTGTTTCACTGACTCGATCACACCATCCATCGACTTGTTGGCATCAAGTTCCTCCAAAACTGTCGCCATCATCTCCTTGAAGACCTCTGCGTCAGTGAATGGCTTGTTGTGCTTTGCGAGCACCCAGGACGATTTTAGAGATGTGCTAGTTACCTTCTGTTGGGATGTGAGACCTCGCACCAGGATCCTGTTGATGTGTGCTTAAGCACCTTTCAGGGCTTCGATCTTGCGCTTTCGTGCCTCTATCTTCTGAGGGAACGCAACCTTGAAGTTAGCATGCTTCGTTTCATGCCATCTAATATTGTATTCTTTGCATACCGAGACAACTTTTTTACAGATCATGCAGGTGGGCTTTGCATTAATAAAACTGGGCAGGATGAATGCATAGTTCTCTTTTCATTCATCATAAAATATCCAGTTTTCACTGATAACTTTTCTCTTTAGATTTTTTGATAGTGCCATTTTTTGCAGCTAACAGCAACACGTGGAAATGTGTGTGTGTGTGTGGGTGGTTGTCGTTTTTAACAAACATGCAAATAATTAATACCGCCCGCAATGCTCAGTCAGCAAATTTAACCTACATCAGCCAGCTTGAATGTCTCAGTACGTCTGTTCTGTCATTTCACGAGTGCCTACCATTTTCATCCTCTCCTACTAATTCAATAAATTAGCCATTGTTTTTGGTTGTGGCCCGCCATGTAATGGCTCGGAAAAAATTTGGCCCGAGGCCAAACTTTATTGACGAAACCTGGTATAAAGGCTAGTATAGCAAAACCATGTTGATGTGTGGTTACTTTACAGTAGTTCAACTATTATGATTTTTATTTGTAGTAAACCCATGTTTAATTTTGATAATTAAAACATATGTAATCAAGTGCAGAAATGAACGTGAGTAATCTACCCTGATATTGATATCACAATAGCCAGTCTTAACAGTTTACGTGATCTGGCTCTTTATTTGTATTTATTTTTTTATTTTATATATAAAAATATGTTTAACGTGCTCGCGGTAAGAGCAGCATATTACGTTGGCTGAAACACACAAGGAAACACGTTGTGAAAAATAATATAACAGACATCGCATTCGGACTCTAGAATTATCATAGATGTTGTGAGAGAAAAACACAGACATGGCAGATTCGGACAGGATTAAAATCACCAAGTACGTCTGTGAAACAAAACATTCTCTAACGACCCCCTGTAAAACTAGTCTAGATTAAACTAGATTTTTTTTTTTAAATACCTATGCCCACCCCTAATATTATATATGGCAAGATGATGAAGAATGAACCTTGTCATTTTGAAATGCCATTTGTTTTCAAGAGTTCCTGTTCTTTTTTTTTTGTACTGAACCTTGATCCGTCATCTTGCTGTCCATAGATATTAAGAATTAGGATGACATAACTGTTAGCAATTACTCTCTAAGTAGCCTGCCAGAGTCCATAAAAAAAAAAAAAAAACATGATTCAGTTGAAAAGTATAAGTTAAATGACATCATTAAGAGAATTGGACATTCAAGGTGAAGCTAGCAGTTTGTGTGCTTCTTTTGCACCACTACTACCCTAATGAATCCACGAAATGCATCAAATGAAGAGGAGTCTATAAATAATACGTCTTCATCACAGAGCTACAGTATATACAAGGACTGCTTATTTGCTAGCAAGATGTATATGCATTCTTCGCTAAATCTAACGTTATTTTCTACTCACCATATTGAATATTGCAAGTGTGCAGTCGTTTGGAAAAAGTAGGCAGGGTTCTGTTAGATTACTTATTAAAGCCAGTATTTATCTTAACATTGCTGATGAAGCAGTTATTCACTGTTATATGCTTTATACATGCTCATGCATTTAACACAGCAGGAAGCAGATGTGTTATGCGTCACAGGTGTGACTAATTGGCTTAAATACTGATTGCTTGTTTGTGGATAATTGATTAAAATTTGCAAATGAATCCCAATTGACTGGTTACATACATTTAAAACAATACTTGTAAGTTCCAAGAGAGAATAAAGAGAGAATGAAAAGAGGTACAGCGCAGAAGCATAAGATTGTTTGTACTCCAGAAGTCTTACAAGTATGCATGTCAATTTGCATATTATCCGTCCTGAATACCATATAAAATTACAATTATTGCATCACAGTAATTGTGCACAGATGAAATACATGGGGTAAATCGCATCCAGGATTGATTCAAAAAGGGATGAAGCATTTCATATTACAATATGTGATGCTTTTGTATATATCATTGATGGTTATTAACACTGTTCTAACAGTTTGTGTTTGTTAAAGCATTGGTTTGTAATGTTTATCTTGATATATAAACACATAAAAGGAAATTCCCAACTGATGGCAATTCAAAATCACACCGATCACACAGAATAGCTGAAGAATTTATTTATATTATAGAAAGGTGTCTGAATATACAGTCCACCTCAGTTTGTTGTTTATGTTTAGTTCTAGGTGTTGTCTTGGCCTCCAAGGTTCATAAAGTTGTCAGACTTTGTGTTAAAGAAATACTAAAGCTGGGGTGAGGTTGTGGAAGCTTTTAGAGTCCTTATCCATTATTAGCTGTTAGCTAACCATGCTAAGACTTTGGAACAGTTTTTAATAACACCAAACTGAACCATGCTCAAGTATAAAAGTAAATAAAACTATTTCTCACTCAGACAGGGTGAGTTAAATTACTGTACTTGCAGCTAAACATTAACATGAGAAAAAGAAGATGCTGAATTTGTACCCTCAGAAATGTTAAAAGTTAAAACAATTATAATCCATAGTAACATAATATGATATATTGCTAGTAACATTGATTTTTTTTTTAAGAAGAAGAAGAAAAATAAAACACAAATTGTGTAAAGACTGTGCAAATTGTTTGTCTGAAAAATACTTTCATAAGTCATCGTTATTGAGGTGCCACATGCAATTAGGTTTTGCCACCCCAGAAAAGACATCAGTACTTCCACCACCTTACTATAGACATCTCATGTCTCTGCCAATCCATCAGAATGCAGGTTACAATGTGGCATTGGACTGTGGGATTGGAGGCCTCTGCCAGTAGGCCTCTAAGCAGATTTGAGGGTGTGGGTCCTTGGACGAGAAAATCCTTCCCAACCAAAAAGTCGATTAAAGCCAGCAGCTGTGTTTCAGGCTGTGCCAGGCGTCTGTCTTTGCCCCTCCCCCCACCACTCTATCTTCCATCTTCCATCCGTCTCTCTCCTTTTTGACTTCAAGAAGCTGGGGCAATTGTCCAGAGAGTCATAGAGAGCCAAATCGAGCAGTGCCTTCACACTGAGGCAACTTCCCTTAATCACCTTTCAGAAATGAGCCTTGCTATGCTCCCATGGCCTGTCCCATCAATTACAGCCAACTTCTCAGAGGTTTCCTGGCATTGACTGCATTTGTGAACTTAATGGCTCATTAAAGAGCACACCTGGTTTGCCTGAGAAAATTACTGTCAAGGAGATCAAAGGGAAGTATAGACAAAGAAGAGGCATGTCTGAGCATGCAAGAAATGGAATTAATGCGTGCTTAATTGGATGTGGGTTGTAGTTTCAGGACTTCTTTCTATATGGCTGTTCTCTTCTGATCATTTATGTTGCACATGAAAAAAAGCTATTGCTGTTAACTCTTTTTATCTTTTCATATGTGATTGTTACAGTCGCCATGCATTTTTTTAACATAATTTACACAGTATATTCCAAGTTGGATTCTGTCTTTCTGCTCTCAGAGTCTCTGACTGTGCTTGCATGAAACGGCCATCATTCCTCTGTAGTCACCAAATAAATTTCCATTAGGAATGTGAAATCAATACTTGCATTTGTCTTTAGCCTCTTTGGGCCTCCTAGTGGGATCTCTTCTCTGACTTTTAAAGTATGTTAATGCAATTTATCGAACCTCTTTCCTTAATCACACACATTGCCTATAATTACATACCTTGTCTGCCTCCAGAGTTCTAATTGCTAATGCCTTTACTGGAATTTGTCCTCTAATCCTCATGTGTAATTACACCAAAAAAGAAAGACAAATGATTTGTAGTTTTATTTCAGATTGAGCCAAAGAAGTAAAATCTTAACTGCTCTGATTTTTCATGTTTTCACCATATGTATGTGTCTGCATGTAAATAGACATGCGTATGCATACTCTTAGCACAGGCATATTAACAGACCAACATTGTGATAGTTTAAATCTACTTTTTCACTTACAATAATAAGCTAGCTTTAAACAAGGTCACATTGTTGGTAAAGGCTTTTTAAACACATGCACATGCAAACATATGGAGGGGGAGGGGGGGTGGGGGTGGGGGTGGACAAGGATTTTTAAACCACTTACCCACCTAGAATTAATTTTCTCTTCAACAGTAATCAGTGTGATTCAGTTCTGGATACAAGAAAATGGTACTTTTGATTGCAATATCTAGTGATATTCTTCTTTTTTGCTCTCTATTATTTAACCACATAACTTACTGAAACCTGCTACTGGTGTATTTTGATTTAGATATTTTATTTAAATCTATTATAGTATGTATACTTTGATAATATAACACAAGATGCCGAATTGGATCAAT
This sequence comes from Enteromius paludinosus, assembly GCA_032361165.1. Classification (NCBI taxonomy): domain Eukaryota; kingdom Metazoa; phylum Chordata; class Actinopteri; order Cypriniformes; family Cyprinidae; genus Enteromius; species Enteromius paludinosus. The sequence goes on along the minus strand of JAUMHQ010000076.1, from coordinate 2,258,098 downwards.
TGAAATAAATATTAAAATAAATTAAAAACAGTCTAAATCATTTATTCATTCATTCAATAAATCAATCAATCAATAAATAAATAAATAAAATCAAAACTGACTTTATCATTGCCATACATCACCTCTTTAAAGAATTGTTAATATGCATTTTTGTTGCATATAACAGATTTGAATTTCTTTAAAATCAACTTCAACTGTTCCAAACAAGCTTTGATCTGGGCATTTAAATACTTCTTTTTTTTTTTTTAAATGCCATAGTTGCGTAGATAGATAGTCAGGAAAATAAACAGAATAATGATGGTGATAACAATAAAAGTGAAACATCTGCACCATTTGCCAAATTGGCATTTTATAAAAGCGGTGGGAAGCAGAAACATTATGAGGGCTTTGCTGCAGCCTACTGCGAGGGTAACTGTCTGTTTCTGATGCCAAATGAAGCTCCCCAGAATGTTTTGAGCACTCTGTGTGATTCTCACAGGGAATAATCTCCCATGTTATTTATTATAATTCTCTCTATGTCATTTATCCACAAAAATCATTTGAGAAACCACAGCAATCCAGGGTTTTGCTCTGAACCCTCATCAACAGTTTTATATGATCTCTGCATTCAGAGACCATAAATATAATGTTAAAAATGCACTGTGTTTTGTGATATATGTATGTGTGTGTGTTATAATGAGAAGCATGTCTAAAAGTGACAACTGGACTACCTGTCATATGGGTAGGTGTCACAGTGGCTGTATCTCATGTAACTCTGTCCAATAAGACAGCTGGTTGTACCAACTGTGTGTTTCAGCATAGCACCATTAAAGTAGTTGAATTGTAATTTTGCAATCATATTTATTGAAACCCCTCACCAGAAATAACAGCTAGAATAAGCCAATTCAGCTTCTGTTTTACTTGATATACTTCAGTTTTTAGATATACAGTATATGATGTTGTTATACTACACAGTTATACTTAAGTTGGAGAACACAGTGTGAATGAATGAAAATTGTCCATTGGTGAGCAAGTTATGTAATGCAAAATTTATCCAAATATGGTTTGATTTAAAAAAAAATGAAAAAAATTAAAATACTAATAAATATATAAACAAATACAAATATTTGCATCTTAGATGGTCTAAAGGTGAGTAAATGTTTCAGGTTCAGTAAATGTTTAATCTGTAGGTAAACTATTCTTTAAAGACTTACCATAAAAACATTTTAGGATTATGTATATGACCCGGTTTCCTGAGAAAGCAACAGGAAGCTGCACCAATACGTGGACACTATGGTAATGCGTCCAAGCATGAGGGGTAGCTGAATGTTATATAAAATCTATTATTTTTATGCACAGTGCTCGTTAGCAGATGCCCAGAGACGTGAAAGCAGAATTATCCAGGGAAAACACAGTTTATTATGTTCTGGTACTTCACTGACCATGAAACAGAGGAATCCAGAGTAGCCACAACCACTCTACATAGTTCCCTCTATAATATTTTTGCCACAGAAGCAACCCATCCTCAGGGTAGCCATACTTTCAAATATATATAAATACATGAAAGGGAGCAGGACTTCCATAGACATACAAAATCACATCTTCAACAATGTTCTCAAATTTTTACTTTTACTAAGGCACAGCATCTAATTAGCACTTTTTTCAGGGAACATGGTTACAGTCAAGTAAGAAATTCCCTATCAAAATTCCCTGTTAAAACTCTTGACGCTGTGTTTCAATAATGCATGGGAACAAAAATACCAACGGTGCCACACAGGATTTGTCTGGACCCCTCAAGGTTTTGTAATGTCTGTGCACACTTAGGGGCCACGCCATAGCTTTCAAACTCCAGCTGAATGTGTGAGGGAAATCTAGATTGGACAGTGTGTTGTTTCCTGCGTCACAAATCCACTTCCGCCTAACCAAACTACTTCCAAAAGAGCTCCACCACCTTAGAATGTAGTCTCCATTCCCCGGACCTTAGCCCCTGCCTTGATGGTCACCGTGATTTTGCTAAATAAGACATGATCCTGGATTAACATATATTGTTAATCCTGGATCAACATTGATGATGATGTTATCCATTCAGCCGTGTCCGACTCTTGGCGATTCTGTGGGCTTGCTCTCTCCATGCTGTCCGATCTTGAACCACTTCCGTCAGTTGTTTTATGTTTAGCCCGGTGTCAGCTTTGATGGTATCAAGCCATCGCATTCTCTGACGGCCTGGTCGTCTCTTGCCACTGACCATTCCCAGCATTAGGTCTTTCTCTAGTGAACTTGATCGCATTACATGGCCAAAGTACGTGAGTCTGAGTCTGGTGATCTTGCCTTCCAACAACACCCGGTCCTACGCGTTCCAATACTTCTTTGTTCCTCATCCTTGCTGTCCATGGAATGCGGAGCAGCCGTCGGCAGCACCACAGCTCGAAGGAGTCAATTTTTCTTTTATCTGCTTGTCTTAAGGTCCAACTTTCGCAGGCGTACATGGTTATGGGGAACACGATGGCATGAACCAGTCTGCGTTTGGTCGTCATGTTGATGTCTTTGCTTTTTCATATTTTATTCATGTTCAACATCGCGCTTCTACCCAAGGTTATTCAACGCTTTATTTCAAGGCCGCAGTCTCCCTCGGATTGATCGGAAAGAAGGTGTATTCTTGCACACACTCAATCTCTTCATTTTTATCTTGGTATCGCCATCTCCTGCTGTTGTCATGATCATGGTCTTCTTGATCTTCAGGAAGAGGCCAAATTTTGCACTTTCATCTTTGATCCGTTTGATCAGATGCCGTAGGCCTTCTTCCGTTTCTGAGAGAAGACTTGTTTCATCTGCGTATCGAAGGTTATTGATGTTCCGTCCGCCGATCTTCACTCCAATTTCTGAGTCGTCAAAGTCTAATTTTCTCATGATAATTTCAGCATAAAGATTGAAAAGGAATGGAGACAGAATGCAACCTTGCCTCACGCCTTTACCGATTTTGAACCAATCGGTGTGTCCATATGGTGTATGGACTGTGGCTTCTTGATCATCGTAAAGTGATCTTATCAACCCGATCAGGGTGTTCAACGCAATCAAAGGCTTTCTTGTAATCAATGAAGCACATGTAAATCTTCTTCTGATACTCACGTGATTTTTCCAACATAGATTTGCAATGTGATCGCGGGTACCTCGACCACGTCTCTAGCCAGCTTGGACATCGGGCAACTCCCTTTTGATGACTGGATAGAGGCATTTTGTATGATCTTGAGAAGAACTTGGGGAATGGGGAATGTGAGCGATCGTGCGATAATTCACGCAGTCTTTGGAGTCTGGATGAATACTGACCGTTTCCACTCCCTTGGCCAAGCACTGGTTTCCCATATTTTCTGACACAGTGCTGTGAGAGCTGCTGTTTGTATAGGCCTTAACATTTCAACTGGAATGCTGTCGATGCCAGGGGCCTTGTTGTTAGGTAATTGTTTTATTGCCCATGCAACTTCCTCTAGGAGGAAGGACGGTTCCAATTCCACCGTTGTCAGTTCCTCTGCCACTGGCAGTTCAGAATTGCCAGCATACAGTTCTTCTGTATATTCGTGCCACCTGCCTTTGATGCTACGTTGGTCAGTCAGATCTTTGCCTTCCTTATCCTTTATGGCTCCCTTGCGCACTGAGAAGGATGTCCGAAGCCTTTTCACTTGCGTCCCTGGTATGACCCCTCTTGAAAACTTCGAGTAGTACGCATCGCCAATTCCAGAATGCTTCCTTGTCCTGTCTCGCCGCTCATTGGAATTCTGCATTTAACCTTGTAATTTCCTCTGGTTTTCCCACCACTGTAGCTGCTCCTCTTTGCTTTGCGAGAGTAATGGTCTCATCTGTTAGCCACCTGCATTTCTTCTCTTGTTTCTTAAGTGAGATGTTCTTCGTCGCCGCTTCGAAGACGATAGATTGGAATTCCTGCCACAATTAGTCCGGCAGCTTTTCAGAGGTGTCAAGCAGCTGGAACCTGTTTTTCACCTCAACTACGTATGAAGGTGGGATCTTTGAGACATCGGACTTCCTTGGCGGCACGACCTTTTTGATGTTATGAAGCTTGACTTTGATCTTGGCTACTAGCAATTCATGATCAGAGCCGCCGTCTGCATCAGGATAGGTTTTGACAGCAAGCAAAGAACTGCCCCACCGTTGACTGCACAGGACATAATCTATCTGGTTGCGGTACAATCCATTTGGGGATGTCCAAGTGTAGAGGTGACGCTTGTGTTGCTTGAACCACGTATTCGTGATCTTGAAACGATTTTCCTGGCAAAACTGCAACAACCGCTCACCCGCATTGTTTCTATCTCCCAAGCCAAACTTGCCAACTGTGCCTAGTTCTTCTTGACATCCAACTTTTGCATTGAAATCTCCAATAATGTAAACTATGTCTTTCTTGGGCACTTGTTGCACTGCTTCATCGAGACTGGAGTAGAAACGTTCAATTTCATCCTCTGATGCATCCGATGTCAGAGCGTAGATCTGCTGAATAGTGATGAAGAGCGTGAATGCGGATGGACATGATAAGGTCACTGATCATTGAATAGCTTTCTATGGCGCGGGCGACTCGCTTGCAGGCTATGAACGCCACGCCATTTCTTCTGATGTTATCATGACTGGAATAATAGACAGTAAAGTCATCTGACTGGAAATAACCATTGTCCATCCAATGCAGTTCGCTTACTCCCAATAATCCAATTTTGAGCCGGGCCATTTCTCTTTTGATGATGTCCAGTTTCCCTTGACTAATTCCTCGTACGCTCCAAGTTGCAATCCGATGTATTTGTGAATAGCACAGGCCTTTGCTTTCAGCTACATCAGCGACTGGAGTTCCTGTGAGATTTGCTCCTGACGCGTCATCAATGCTCCAATTACTCACTGTAGACCCTTGCTCATCCCCAGTAGCTGGTTCTGTATTCTCTGGCATGGGGGTCCTACTATACGGTACCATATCTGATGCATTTGAGAGCCCTTTCATAAAATTTTCTTGGCGAATTTTTTACAGAGTAAGTCGCCAGGTCTTTCTCCAACCCTCCCCATTTATCCGGGCTTGGGACCGGCGTAACGGCTGCAAGCAGTCACACTGCTGGGATCAACATTACAGTCCTAACATTTAGACTTATCCCAAACTCTACCCCTAAACTAAACCCTACCCAAAATGTATGCCTAAAATCAGAGGGAAATTATAGCTGATTAACAAGGGTGTAGAAGCACCTAACCCTGATCATAAGCCTAAAACAGATATTTCCTGAAACATTATCCCTCAAATCTGGTTGATTACTGCTAGTACCACATTTTATTTGGGAGTTGAATCTGTCAATTGAATTGGTCCCATGCTGGAGAGCCGTGGGAATTCTCTGATGCACAGTTAATGTGTATTGCCAACAGCAAGATAGTGTGGGCAGGGGAAAAAAATACTGCCTAAAGTGTTGACTGCTTGCCATTTTAAATTTGTTTTTTCTCTCTTTAGAATTGTAAGAATTTAGAAATTTAACTTTCTAAAGGAGACAAGCTGACTGATTAATATCATGCTTTGCAAACACACACACACATCGGGGAGCAGGTTTTTTTTTAATTTTTTTTTATTAAAAACTAACATGCACTGATCTATGCTTCCTGGTTGCTCAAATCACCCTTCTTGTGATATCTCACTTTACTATTGGACTGATTCCACACATGCAGAATATATTATTATTATTATTTTATTTATTTTTTTTTTCATAATGCTTCATGGACTACTGGCATAGTTCAATGAAAGTCCTCAGTCTATATTTCTTCTATGATATTTACTGACTCATTGCTACAAAATATACAAGCAGACCACCTACTTGCTCCAAGGATCCGGGTGAAGAGACACAACATAGATCAATAGTTGGTCCCTGTCAGTCTCTCAAGCAGCCAGATAGCAGATGGACATCCATCAGTATCTCTTGGTTAACTGCAGCTACTGTGATGGTCTAAGCTGTGCTCTGAAATTTGGACTCTCCTCAGCCTAAAGGGTAAACTAATAATGACCGTAGGGTGGATAAATGCATCCAGTGTCTGTTATCTGTTAAATAGCTGTAAATCTAAAGTTAGATGTAAGTCCACTCATTTATAATATTTATTTTAAATGAATTATATGCAGTATATTCATTTATTAAATAAATGCACTTAAATCACATCCGTCGACTGTGTAAAAATAAGGGTGTGGAATAGTTTTACAACAGCTTTCTTTCCATTCCCATACAACATCCATTATGATTGACTCAGTACTTTAAATGCAATTCGGAGGTTGGAAACAAAAGCAAGAACAAAATGAGGTGAATAGTCTAATTCATCCAGCAATGTCAAACCATAAGACCACCCCTAAACGTACAGATTGCAAAAATTGTTCTGCTGTTTTTTCTGCTGTAAACTATTAAGTTGCCCCTTATGATCTGGAGCCCTGAAAATTCAACTGTAGATGAAAAGAGAAGCATGTCTGTGTGATGTTATAAACAAATCGTCTTGGGTTACTTGACTGTAACCCTGTTCCCTGAAAAAGTGGGAACGAGATGCTGCGTGAAATGCTAAAGAAAATGCTTTTTGTTCGATCGGTTGTTGAAACATGAGTGTCAAACACGCCAAAGTTTGGCTTATGTAACCTCGGCCAAGTGACGTAATTGGAATATGGGTAACACTTTAGAATAATGGGCCGTTGTTAAGAAGTAACTATGCAGGAACTAATAGGTAGTTCTACACTAACACTC
>JAUMHQ010000076.1:2194898-2212428 GCA_032361165.1 Enteromius paludinosus | reverse complement strand
ACAGAAAATGAGCCAAAGCCAATGAGTATGAGTTTGAAAAAATAATTAATTGTATCATTTCTCTTTTGACAAAAAGTTAAAATGGGTCCCACAGACCTGAACACCATACAAGGGTTTGTACCCCCCCCCCACTGTTAAATTGAAATTTTTTCCTCCAGTTTTAGCACAAACCACATCTTTTTCCTATAAAAATAACAGTAAAACTCACCGCACTGGTTTAGCCAATACTGCTGTGTTCGGGATGGTTGGGAAGCTCAAACAGAGAAATGTATTTATTATACAAGGCCTCACTGCTATAGTGTCATAGGGGAGTAGAACGTCACTAATACAGTATTAAGTATCTTGCATTATCATTGCAGTTGAACTCATGCTCTATTTCCCCCCACAGGAACTTGCAGGAGGAAATTGAGGAATAACCAAAGGGCAAACCACACAGGCGTCTAAAGCCCCCAGTGGGCCAAAAATCTCTGGAGGACACAATATTATTTTTTGAGAGGACAATGATGAATGGGATGTGCAATAAATGGCCTCGCAGGGGACTGTTATTAATGATAGCAAAGGAAGCTGGAAGACACACTCATACTCATGCTCAGAGACATGTTCTGAAGGCAGATCTCCTGCACGCTCTCATGCTTTCTCTCAGTTTAATTTATTTGTTGTGTTTTTATTTATTTATTTTTGAAGATGCGGTGTCAGCTCACTTATATAGATTCTGCAGACTAGGTTTTCTAGAATATGTCAGTCAGAAGGTCAAATTCAACAAAAGATTTGTCTCTTGCAGTAACTATTTCTGTCTGTAGGACTTAGTCTTTGTTTTCGATAGGCAGCAAAAATATTTTTTTTTTGGTATATGTAACACTATTCCCCATTTAGGTATTTACATTTACATTTATTCATTTAGCAGACGCTTTTATCCAAAGCAATTACTCCTAAAGAGGCAAAAACAACTTAGGAAGTGCTCATTATACCGTATAGCAGGCAATGTTTAGATAAGTGCAGGCTAGAAAGGGAAAGAAAGAATAGGGTTGATATTTTTTTTTTTTTTATGATTTCAAGTCAAGTAGTGTTGAAAGAGATGGGTTTTCAGCAGTTGTTTGAAAGTTGTAAGGGAGTTGGCATTTCGGATAGTGATGGTAAGATCATTCCACCAGCCAGGAACGGTGTAAGAGAATGTTCTGGAAAGACATTTTGTGCCTCTTTGTGATGGTACAATGAGGCGTCGCTCACTGGTGGATCTCAGAGTTCTGGAGGAAGAGTAGAGTGGAAGCAGTGAGTTGAGGTAAGTGGGAGCCGAGCCGGTGATTGTTCCATATGCGAGCATCAGTGTCTTGAATTTAATGCAAGCTTCAATTGGGAGACAGTGCAGGGAGATGAAGAGAGGTGGGACATGGGCCCTTTTGGGCTTTGTTGTCTAAATAAAGTGTAAACATAAAACGGAAAAGCATTAAAGGGATACTCCACCTCAAAAATATTTATTTTTTCATTAATCATCCCACCAGGCACCGGACGTCCATATAACATCAGATTGACGCTGGACATGACGTTAGACAGATGTTGCTTTTTGGTTGAAAATGAAAATCGGTTGATGTCAGTATTTGACGTCAGTTTGACGTTGACTTAACCTAAACACAACGAAATATCGAATTGAATTTTGGTCACCTGATGTCGCAACCAAAATTTCACCAAATATATGCCTACTGGGATATACCACCATGTTGTTTGAAATCTGTTAATGTCCTCAGAACACAATTTAAAATACTTTGGATTAAAACTCTCACAAGCTGTCACAAGTCTCCCCCGGTTCAGAAAAGTATGAATATTGAAAAGTGGATATTCGTGGATAATGGTGCTAAGGTGACATGGTGTTGTGAATCAGACCTCTGTGGCTCTCTCTGACTGGCATCACCGGGAACCATCTCCGGAGTATTAGTTTCCCGCACAGACCCATTTCACCCTAACACCTCTCTGATTTCCGCGACAGGTGTTGCTCGTTCTCACCGCTATTTAAGCGCCAGTTTCACGCTGGTTAGACGCAACGTTTTGTTCTGCCACAGCGACAACTCCAAGTGTTTTTCTGTGTTATTTCGGACTGCCTTTTGACTACTGAACCTTGCTGGATATCTCAACCTCTGCCTGGACTATCGTATTTGTATTCTGCCTGTGATCTTGAACTCTTGCCTAGCCTGCTTTTGGATCTTAAAGATGTCTGACACTGACACATGGAGAGACACAGAGGAGCCAATTTGTGAAAGTGCCTCTATTATGCCATTTTAATGGTTGCTAATATTGTTTTATGAGTCTCTTAAAACAGGTTTACATGTATGCAAGGTCAAAAAACACGAGTTTTTCACGCCGCCTTTTAAGCATCCCTCCTCCACCCCTTTTCTGCCATTTAGCTGCTCTCGTGCCTTCCTTTCCGGGGGGCATGAAAGGACCGAGCCGGACGCCGACCTCTAGCCCTGGCTAGGGTTCAAGCCTCTGGGTTCGATGTCCGCCTTCCTCCAGGCTCCCCCCCCCCGGACAGTACGCCACATATGCTAAACTTTATCCATCTTGATTATGAGAAAATTCAAGAACTCTTGAATTTAGTTTTCTCCAAAAATAGATTAAATTGTACCCCATTCGTAAACAACTTGTGTGAAGCAGTTCGAAGAATAAGTCTTTTTTAAATAACGTACACAAATACGTATTTTAAACAATTGCTTGAAAATACAATCATCAATTATTAATCATACTTACAGGTAGACATTCAGAGGAGCAATCCGGTCCAAATAACCTGGGCACTGATCCATCTTTTAAGACCAAGCTTTTGGTGAATATTGCGTTTTACTCCAAGATTGGAAAAGCAGTCATCAGGAAAATGGCTCGAACAAAACACAAGATTGTACCGCTGAGGTGAATGTTAACCGCTCATTCTTTGTAGATTCATCTTTCGGAAGGGCATATAAAAAAATTTACTCTCACAGGATACAGCGTCTTCTTGACATGATACAAGTGGAAATAGTACTGTTTGTGGGCGGGCAAGTTGTTTGCGACATAGAACGTGGGCGGACAATATGTTACTTTGTGACGTGGATCCAAAACAGAAAAAGAATCAAATTGCTGACGACTCGTTTTACGGCGAATGTGAACCGACTCTTTTTTTTTTTTTTGATAGACAATAACCTTATTTATCGAACACTGTCTGCGTTTCCTCTGTCTGCGTTTCCAGATAGTTTATGTTCACATACAGCTACATGACACACTGCATGAAAGATTACATTTGAAAAGGTATAATAGGGGCACTTTAAATAAATGTCATTATTTTTATTTTCTTTGTGTACAAATACTATTTCTGTTGCTTCATAAAATACACATTGAACCACTGATGGCAGATAGACTCTGATTTGTAGATTCTGATGATGTCATGCTTTTCTGGACCTTGACAGTGTTAATTGTTTGGTAGTCAATGGGACAGCCACAAGTCTCCCGGTTTTCATCCAAAATATCTTAAATTGTGTTTTGAAGATGAACAAACATGTTTGAAACTACATGGGGATAAGTGATTAATGACAAAAGTTTCATTTTAGGGTGAAGTAATCCTTTAAGTGCTGCAAGTCATGCATACAAGAAGGTTACGCAAAACAAGTTCTGTACTTTATAGAAATATCTTTTTAGCATATTTTTGTTAGTGTGGGAGCCTACAACAGCACAGTTTAACCCTGCACATGTTCCAATATGGATTTCTACGGAGATGCAGTATCTCACAGAAGTGAGTACACCCCTCCCATTTTTGTAAATATTTTATTATATCTTAGGTGGGTGAATTTAGTGATTAAACTAAAGGATTGTTACAAGGACTATTCTTTTATATTACAAGGAAATCAATCAATTCACAGCCAATATGGGCCATAAATACATACATTTTACCACATTATGATTGCGAACGCATTGATTTGTTTATGGCACACACAATTTTCTGATTGGCTATGAATTTTGTTTGATTTTGTAGCGCCAAGTAGCCATCTTACATCTAGTGTGGATAGACAAATTATTTGTTGTTGGAATCTTATTACATCATGTCTGGTTGGGAAGTAAATTTAGATAACCAGCACCAAGTAACCATTCGAAACTTGGCCCCCATTTTTTTTGGGTGACAATCACATTAATTTTTTAGGAACACTATCTTCATTTGACTTGCATGATGGAAAAATGTGGAATGGAGTCATCTTTAGTCTAACCATTGACTTAATATTTATAGTGCCCTCAGGACTAGAACGATGCCCTTGAAAACACGACAATAAGCCAATGTGAAAACAGGGATTGGGGAAAAATGAATGTCTCCACACAGCCCTGGCTTTCTACAAGGTTGTGCAAATTCAATTATTTGCTTGTACATGTATCCTGCCTGTGGGCTGACCACACAATCTAAATGGTAATAGAAGCACTTTTTATTTTATTTCATTCTACTTCAACCAACGTTCTATGACCAAATTTCATGAGCACAGTCACAGCTTCATTATCACAGAACTAGAACAGTTAACTTGATGATTATATTTAAACCTCAACAGACCCAATGCTCATCAAATATGCAGAATCTGTGCATTGAAAGCCATAATGGGAAACACAGGGGCTTTCAATGAAGTTGTAGAATGTTAAGGTGGTTTCCTTAACATTACTAGGAGTCATACATTTTTTATGTCTTCATTTCAAATTTTGGATAAATCTCACAATGACACACAAGGGAGATATTTCATCCCCAAATCCACTCAAATAAAGTAACGAATGAATTAATTAATTAACGGTAACACTTTATTTTAAGGGTCCAGAATAATGCATTAGTTAAGCATTAATTAATGGTTAATTTGTTTACAATTAAGCATTAGTTTAGCAAAAACACACTAGTAATTAATGATTAACCTAACATTTTAAGGGCCCGAATTATGCATTAGTTAAGCATAAATAAACTAATAATTTATGATTAACATGCATATAACTAATGACTATCTGAACATATAGTGAGGGCATATTAGCCATTATTTACAATTCATTAGTCATTAACTTGAATATTACTCAATAGGTGCCATAATTAATATGGATTTAAGTTTCACTTTAAAATAGGGGGTCAAATTCTGTTTATTAGCACTATATTAATGGTAGTTTAGCCTTAATTATTAGCTTATCCTAATCAATACACTTGAATATCACTCAATTAGTGCAATAATGTAGATTTAGAACATGGGGTCAAATTGTCTTTATTACAATATTGTAGCCATATTTTATTGCAAACTAGCAGTAAATAAACATAATAACAATAACAAAAAATAAACAAATAAAAAAAAAATTAAGCGAGATTTATAGATATGTGTGTGTCTTAATAAGTTGTAAATAATGGATAATGTGGTTACTGTACATTCAGTTAATTATTAATTACTAGCTTATTTTTGTTTATAGCATAAATGTATTTATAGGGTTTTTTATAGTCTTTAAAATGACTAATGAATTGTTAATAGTGGATAATATGCACAGATAATCATTCGTTATATATGTGTTCATGCTTAACTGATGCATTATTGTTATTTATAAATTTCTAGTTTATTTGTGCTTAACTAATGCATAATTCAGGCCCTTAAAATGTTAGGTTAATCATTGATTACTAGTGTATTTTTGCTCAACTAATGCTTAATTGTGAACAAATTAACCATGGTCAACTAATGCATTATTCTGGCCCACTATTCCGAAATGTTACCGAATTAACAAATTAATGCTGCTTTAAAAACACATATATTCACGATAAGTATTTTTTTACAGTGTCCATTTTTTTTTTTTAACAGATAACTTTGCTGGAAACAAAATAGTTTCAAATCTAAACCTTTCATTTGCACCTGTCTTGAAATTGTAAAAAAAAAAAATTTTTTTTTAAAAAAGAAAATGAGCTGAACCATTACAAACAGAACCAGGAATAAATCTAGCATTAGGCTGCAATCTTCCTTATGTCAAAGTAAATTGCTTTCATCTTAGCTGGGTTTCCAGGGTTTCTTTATAGCAATGTGACAAGGCTACTGATTAAACCAATGGGGGATCAATAACACACCAGGCATGACTGAAAACTAGCACAGAGAAATAACCGCCCCTACCTCTCAGAGCTGCCACTGATATAGTTCAGCTTGCGATGGGCACAGCGGTGTAAGACAGGGTCCTCTGTGGTGTCTTTCACCCTGCATTTTCCACTGGAGCGCAACGGAGATGTGGGCAACACATTTGCACCTTTTGATTACCAGTTTGTTAGATCATGACTAATGAGGTCTGACAAACACAGAGGGATTGTTATTGACAGGGGCCAATGGGGGAGATTTCACTACTAATATCATCAAGACTTGGAGCAAGGGAAAGGATGGGGGCTTACAACCAACTTTTGTTAAAACAAAGCAAAGCAAGATTCAGAGGTCTTCCTAGCATTGGTGTCGTAGTTGGGTGAAAAGTGGGACTAAATTACCAGGGCCCCAAGTGGAGGGAGGGAAAATGAGTGAAATTGTATTTTCCTTTAAATATAATTTTAGGATCACAATAAATGTTGTTAACTAATGTAAATGCTAATATTTTGGGTAAATGCATCTGTTGATTGATAAATTAAATGGTGTTGTAGGTAGTTGTGAACCTCGAGCTTATGGGGGCCCATGGCCACTGCTTGTGCATACTGCAGGGCCCAGAATTTGGTGGTATGCCCCTGCTTCCTAGAGTGTTCTTGGGTGTGTGGCACATATGCTGTTTTCACTGGCAGCCTGGAAACTCTTTTACAAAATTGAGTAATAGCATTCAATATGTCAGTAATTATATCTAATGATCTATATGTTGAAAACAACAGAACTGCTTTGATTAAATTGGTTAAAAAGATTTTTATGAATATGAATTTACTTAATAATAGAACTGTTTAGTAGCATAAATGTATTTTACTGTAATTTATGGTCAGTTTAATGCATTTCTGCTGATTTTATATTCAAACCTTTGAACAATGTAGCTCATAACCAAAATTCACAGTGCTAATATGATCCAGGGCATTCTCAGATAACTTTTTCTCTAAACAGTGCCTAAATTAATAAGTAAGATCACATATGTAAAAATTGAAGTTATGAAAAGAGAGTCAGTTGACCACCTGTAAAACCATTAGTGCTGTTCATAACAGGTTCTTTAACAAATTCTAAACCTCTGTTTCGTTTAGTCATATGTACGATACTTGCATTGCCTCGTTGGTGAGGGTCCGATGCAGTCTTGAAGTCCTGATGGTTCCAAGGTTTTGGATTGGCAATCATGTTCTTCCTGGTTTGATGAGTGATGAATTCCAAAAGATGTCCTGACTCTGATGATTGGTCGATGAAAGATAAGCTGAGAGAGAGATCTTTCGCGATCCGTGGATCTTGGGTAAATGAAAAATCAAGCCCACAAAGGCCTGGCTCAATACTTAGGTGTTGCCGTGGAGCCAAATCCTCATCTTAGTGTCTTACAAGACTTTAGACTGCGCTGCATCTAGGACCACCTGATGCGCGGTTGCATTGGTCCTGGGAGCTTAGCTAGGAGACGAGAGAGATGGTGGGGGTCCAGCAACCAGAAAAAGTAAAAAAGGGAGGCAGGTCACCGCCATGGGGCCTGTTGAAACACATTGAGGTCACACCTCTTGTTGGTCAAAGAGCTGATAGTGTGTTGATCCTTTGGAGGGAACCTTGATGGCTCTTTGATTCTAAGCATGGTAATTTGCATATGCACTGGATTGGAGGTTGATATACAAATTAGAAGGGATTCTTAAAACACTGAATATTGCAAACATATCAACATATAACATACACTCTCAATTCAATGTCTAAATACGAGTCCTTGGATACCACACACGAAATGTGTTGATATTTTGAGGTGATATTAGCTAGTGACCTAGCATAAACATGCATAAAACAGTATACCATACACAATATAATATACAAGGACAAATAACAATATACACAATCACTTGAAGGATCACTCAAAGAAAATTTTCATGTGAATTAATTTAGGGAAAAGTCCATTGTCTTTTCAAAAGGGAGAACTAGTCAGTGTTGTTTTGTTCACATTCCTTCAAACAATAAACCAGTGTTATCAGTCGGTTGCCTTGGAATCAGAGGCCTGTTTTGCCTTCCTTTGGTGTTAGCTGCCTTTCGGGGGAAAGTGCCCCTGATTGGTTCAAATGCTACAACAAACATAAGAAGTGTTGGGTAAGGTGGCAGGCAGTACAGCTCACTGGCTGAGATGTGAGCAAAGACGGCTTTGTGTATGTTTACGGCTAACACCACGTTCATCATCAGTGGGTGAAACAGTCTGCAACGTCTGGCGGACTAACACACCCCAGAGTGATAGAATACGGTGGATATCTCCACTGACGGCATCCACAGGGCCCAGCGAGACTTCAACCATGTGAGCATTACTGTGCTAACTCTTGAAAAGAAGAGTTCCAAATAAACACTAAATCTGCCCACTTCTAAGTTGACACTCTTTTACCAGTTACTGGTGAGATACTTTCAAGTTTCATCATTTGTTTCGTGCTGTCATCTCAAAAAGTTTATTGCTCTGCAGATATTCTGCAAAGATGCTATGTCTCTAGTTTTGTGTTGCTAGTGTCTCTGTTACTACTTGCAGCATAAGGCAGAACATGAAAAATCGACTGACCTTTCGCAAAGAGCTTGACTGACAGTAAATCTGATCAATCAGAATGCAGATATTTTGTGCCATTGTTGCCTTCAGCCACCTTCTCCAAAACTTCTGTATCTCCATAGAAATCCATGTCGGAACATGTGCCGGGTTAAGCTAAGGGTTAATTCCAAAATATGGAATTTCTATATAGTACTTGTTTTGCAGTCAAGATTTGCTAATGTACAGCCCTGTATGAATGGCTTGCAGAGGATTACTTTACCCCAAGATGAAAATTTTGTCATTAATCATTTAATGACAAATTTATTATTGGTTTATAATTTTCGTATGCAAAGAAAATAAAAATAACAACATTTATGAATTTGTCTCCACTGTGTCTCTCCACGTCACCGTAGTGCCATTTTGGAAAATATCCACTTTTCAATACTCATACTTTTCTGGACCTTGACAGTGTTATTTACTTACTTTAATTGTGTTATAAAGACGAACAAAGCCTTTACAAGTTTGGAACGACATGGGGGTAAGTGAGCAGTGGCAAAAGTTTTATTTTGTGGTTCCAATACAATATAATACAATACAGAAAAAAAAATCATATCTGCTCGTTTGTGTGAGGAGGAACCCTCCAAAATGACCTCTGCATTACAGTCAGAAACAGATTCCATAAGGGTGGCTTGAGGGCCCTAGGTTCTCTAGCGGAACTGTGCTCACAGCCCATCAGCGTGCAGCTCAATTGGCATTTGCTAGAATTGGTCCACAATTGGAGCCCGTTCCTGGATGAGAGCAGGTTTACACTGAGCATGTGACAAATGTGAAAGAGCCCGGAGTTGCTATTGGAAATGTTAAGATGCCTGCAAGCGACATCATCCAGCATGACCGTTTTGGCAGTGGATCAGTGATGATATGGGAAAAATACTTGGAGGGTGCACAGATCCCCACATGCTGCTAGGCCATCGTCAGATCTTAAGCTGTTGAATTGGGCCCTGGGTTTGCCCTGGTGCATGACAATGCTTAGCCTAATCTGGTTAGAATGTGTAGGCTGTTTGTGTATAATGAAGGCATTGATGTCATCACGATGCCCAGACCTGAATCCCATTGAGAACCTCTGGGAAGCACCACAGACTGTCCAGGAGCTCACAGATGTCCTGATCCAGGTCTGGCAGGAGATACCTCAGGACATCATCCACCATCTTATCATGAGCACAGATGTTGTTCAGAGAATTTACAGGCACATGGAGGGCACACACTAATATATATATATATATATATATATATATGCAACAACAAAAAACACAATGTATAAGTGAAGATGTTCAACTTGAATATTTTGTTTACTGAGATGCCATATACAATGTTTGTAAGTGCTCTATTAAATATTTATTTATTTATTTTTGGGGGGGACCACATTAATTGCGGTCAGGTCAATTAGTGTCCCTTCTTAAAATATTCTCTATTTTTACTATATTTATTTGATTGATAAACAAATATCTACCTTTATATATGTTCACATATTTTATGTATTGCTTGCGTGCTTAATTGCAAAAAAATATATATATTGATTAAAATAAAATGTCAATAGCTCTGTAAAAAACCCAGCGCTATTTCAAAAAAGGGCCTGGAAGAATCTTTGCGAACATGGAGTGCACTGGTGAGATAAGAGGTCGGGAGGGGGAAGAGGGTCTCTGGTTTCTTATCAGCATTCAGAGCTGCCAAACACCAGTGGGACCAACAATCGAAGTAAAAGTTTATAAGAAATTACGATTACCTGGGTAGGATATTTAAATTCCACATTAAATTTGATCTCACTGTAGAGGTACATTTAAATAAAATATACAAATAATAAGAAGCTACTTCTTTTTCCCATAGCCTACTACTATACAGTATGTGTGAATTTTACAAACTAGCCAGGAATGGTCACATGTTGTCCGTGTTGTAAAATGAGGATTTTTGTTTGTCTGTTTGTTTGTTTGTTTTTATACTGATAAGCCTATTGTTAGGACCAACTAAATGTTTTTTTCAATTATGACATTACTTTCATGACAATTAAGCAAATGCCCCTTCCCCCCCCTCTCATTGTCATAAGATAAAATCAGTAAATCAAAGATACAGTATTAATTTACTATACTAAAATGATGCCATTTAATGTCTTTAATTTATTCTGATTTGATTTTAACTTACAAACACTGTAAATCCTTCTAAAGAAGAAGAAGAAAGGTATTTACAGAATAACGAGAGTAACGAGAATTTAGGGAAAATATGATATTGTCTGACAGGAAAACACAAATCAGGCCCAAATAATATGCTTCATTTATTAATGCACAACATTTTTGGCTGTTTGTTTTTATTTTGGACTTAAATACATTTTTGGTAGATTCACTCATACATTTGAACATAAACTTAAATAAGATGTTATTACACAGAACACTCATTAATGGCAGGTTAGATGTGTTCCGCTCATAACAAGCTTCATTTGGACGGCATTGTATTGAGAGCATATGAAGTAAAACCGTAATGTTATAGACAAATATTATAGACAGGAACTCTCCTTTAGTGTCATTTTAGCTCTCGAACATGACATTTTCGGTGGCTGAAGTGCAGTGTTGACATTTACAATGATTGCAACAACAGCAACATTTCCAATGTAAGGATTCTGATGCATTTGCACAAAAAAAAAATCCTTGAGATGTGAATGGTTCAAATCCTAGAAGCAAGTTTCAATTAAAATCATATACTTTTGTGATTTTGAGTAAAGGGGATAATATCTTTTCCATCTAGAGGTCATTTTGAGCTTTTCAGCATTTTTAAATTGAAATCGCTGAAGATGCCATATGACTCACTTTGTTCAGGATGTCCAGAGAACGTCAAAAGTAAACTTTCACCCAGTTGGAGATAAGATGATGAGCAGGGCTCCAGAACCCGAGCAGGATTGGAATGAAATGAGGCATTCAAGTGTGTTGTGCGATATCTGTGTGGATCCGGCCTGACTGACAACGGGCTCTGCTGCATTAAGAGTCCCAGCAGCGACAGCGCCACAGTGACATCTAGAGGCGCTGGGTGGAAGTGCAGCACTCCGGTGCAGGTGTCGGTAGCATGAGGTCACAGCAGGATCTTTTAAGTGTCACGATTGTGGCAGAGCACAACTGTAGTGTCGCTTTGATTGCGTATTCTGTGCACCACGTTAGCCTAATTTTCAAGGCTCAGAGAAATGTGATGCAATCAAAAGCATGCTGCACGAAACTCCAGTAACCTCAAAGCAGGTCTAAGGAAATGAATGGATTTTCAGTAAGCACTCTGTATTTAGCTTCGAAGCTGCGATTTTAACGCTGTTTGTTAATTCTTAAGAAACACATTTTTCTGCCTTAAAATGTGAGGAAATATTATTTGTTTTAAAATAATTTAATTGTGAAATTATTTTTTGTCCTCTAGCCTAAAAAGAATAGGAATCTAAACCACTAACTAATTCAAGGACCAATTATTTATTCAGTTCTATTTATTTATTATTATTATTTTAATTGTCTTAAAACCCATCACAGTAGCAAAAGTTTTTATACTTAAATATGTTGCAAAGATTAGCCTGTTGTGTAAATTCCAGTACATCAAGCAGTATGAGCTCTGTACTAAATTCACATTAGAAAAGTTAAATTTTAATAGCATCCTTATAACATTTTGTTTCACATTTTTATATAGAAGGGAAGTGTCAGAGCAATCCAGTGTTGGCAAGTGCAGGGGCAGAAAAAAAATTGTATCTGAAAACAAGCATTTTAAGAGAAAAACACAACATACTGCAATAAAAGATGTTTCATTTCTATGAAAGCTTCACTGTATTTACAGAACTACTTTTCATCAATTTTCATTCTATTGCAACGGATGTTTCTTAAGCATTAACTCTACAGCCATTTCCCAATCTTTGTCTTGACCTGATATATTAAAAGTGCAAAATGATCATGGTTTCATTTTATGCTGAAAATATTTACTTCTCCTTTGACCACACTGAATATGTGTTGGAGGTTGGGGTGCAGAGGTGTGGAAACGGTATTTGTTCCAGATTTATTTGTAATTATAGTTTAGAGTTCTTAAATGCTAAAAGTTTATTCATGCTGTGTCAGTGGCATTTGAGAGTGAGATTTCTTTCCTCTGCCATGAAATGAGTTTAGTCCCGCATGAGCAACACTGACAAAGAAATACCAGCTAATTATTTAACTGGAGGAATGTACCTTCAGGGAACTTTGTCCTCTCCTCAGTAGAAAAATGACTGCTTAGCTGATAATGTTAATTGGTCAATTTTAAATGAATGGTTTCTGTTGGAATCAAATGGATGTAATTTTCCTTTCACCATTGTTGAACTTCATCTACTCTGGCAGTCTGTAATGTTATATATTGGTTCATAGTTATTTGTCAGAAGGCAGGGGTCTGCAATATTCATTTATAAAACTTGTACCCTCAACTAAATGTCAGCTGAAATAAAAGGTCTTCATTGTTTATTCGCTAAGCTTTATTACAGTGCTGTCCATCGAGTTTGTAACATACTATTACTTCAGGGCTTCGTGCCTTTGTGTTTAAAAGGTTTAAAGGTTTTTATTTGTTTGCCTGCTGTCTGAGCCACTTTACTCAGATGTGTCTCTGTCCGTGATTGCAACATCAATTATTTCAATTACTTTTAAAGCATGTGACTACAAAGTGCTTACATCGGGTACAAACCTGTACTTTTAAAATACTAATATGTACATTTAAGTTACTGATGCAGTACCATTTGGGGGTACTAAGAGGTTCCTTTTTTGTATCATAGAGTTTTGGGGTTGCCAAACCTTGTATTAAAGGCATATGCATTATGACTACACAGAACAAACTAAAATGAATCATTATTTTTGGAGAAGTCATTGTTTGATTTGTGAACATAACCGTTCAAAGGAAGGCTTTGAGGCCAAGCAGAATCATCTATACTATCTCTCTAATTTAAAAATATACATTTTCATATAAACTATGTACTATATACATGTGTATAACACATGCATGAATGCACACAGAAACACACACAGTGACCGATTTTCCTCTTTTTTTCTGAGATTGGTTGTCAAGGAGAGAGTTCTATTGTTTGGAACTATGACTACAGGCTGATTCACCACAAAAAAAAACAAAAAACAAAAAAAAAGGCCTGTTATGATCTGACCGATTTTGAAGGAGTACATTTTTTTACCATATTGCAAAAGTTATATTACCACATTAGAATATTAAATAGATTAATCACCCCAAAATTAATCATTCTTTTGAACCAGTTCTCTTTATTAAACTAGATAAACCGTTTAACCAAATCTGACAGAACCATACGAAACGGTTCACAACTCAAACAGTATGCAAGTTTCTGAATCAAAACTGAACCAAAAAAGATTTTAAAATTTTTAGTCCATGTTTGAAATAAAAAAAGCCAAAATATCAGTGTATTTGCCTTTTTTTTATGTTTAAGGAAAAAGATGAATTGGTCATGATTTGAATTGTTTATTCATTTTATATTCTTTGGAAATGTAAAACATGAACATTGTCTTTATTGGATGCTTTATAATTGAATTTATAACTTGTTGACAATTATGTTCAGTTTCTACACAGATTGTTTGTTTTCCTTCATAAGACCTCAGTATATTATCAGGGGCTACAGGTATTAATTTTGTCTCACATGTACAGTATATGCTTTTGTCATTGTATTATCACTGACATAAATTTTATGATAAGGACTGTTTTAGGTAAAAAAAAAAAAAAAGTAACTTCTTTACTGTTCTACTGAAGGGTATTAATTCACAAACATGTAAGATGGCCTATGTGAATACATTAACAGCAATTTTTTTTTTTTTTTTTTTGAGTGAACTATCCCTTTAAAATAAATTCTAAATGCAAACAGTTAAATAATCTCAGTGTCAGAAACTCTATTCGTTAACTCTATTATTTAATATGTCAGGCGTTGCTGATGTAACTCATTGACAGCAGGGTAGAATATTACACACTTTAATATAGCTTTAAAGTTAATATGCTATTGTACATTGCATTAAAATACATTACTAAAAATAGATGTCAAACATGATTCCTAAATGCTGGACTGGCCTACTGGCAGTGATAATGAGTCAAGATATGAAGCAATAGTTCTCTTTGCGTCATTACCAATGCACTTCTGTCTAATCTTTATTTAGCTGTAGAAGGTTTTGTGGATGTTCACATGGTAATTGTTTTGCTCAATATACATTTTGTTGTGTGCACACATAGCTTTATTTATTTAACTAAGATGATGAAAGTTCTGTAAATTCTTTCTGCCTTTAATAGTGGCAGATAGATAGATATATAGATAGATAGATGCTTTACATAAAAGGAGTAGAATAATAATAAAAACAAGAATAAAACAATAATCACAAAACAAGAAATTAGAACAATCATTAAAACACTGATCACAACATTAAAACAAAAAATGTAAAAACTGATTGATTATAATGATTTAAAAAATGATATACAATAAGTTTAAGACAGCTAAAAACAGAATGCAATCAGTTCGGACAAGGCACAGTGCTCATCAACTGGTGTAACAACGGGACGACTATCGATAAACACTGTTCCCCGTACCTTGAGTATATGTCTTTAAGATGCCGGCCTTTTTTTCTACCGAGAGAACTAACTGTTGTTATGCTGAACACCATAAACGAACAGCAGCGGGCCCACCCTGAGGGTGTTCATATAATTGCAGGTGACTTTAATAAGGCCAATCTAAAAACTGTACTCCCAAAATTTCATCAGCACGTGAAGTGTTCGACTAGAGGAGAGCACACTCTGGATCATGTTTATTCTAACATCAAGCACGCTTACAGAGCCATACCCCTCCCCCACCTCGGCCAGTCAGACCATCTTTCCCTCCTGCTCTCTCCAGCCTACACCCCCCTCAGACGCAGCACTAGGCCCACTACAAAATCTATTACAATCTGGCCTAAAAATGTACTCTCCAGACTAAAGGACTGCTTCGAACTGACAGACTGGGACATGTTTGAACATCTGGATCTGGAAACACTCACAGGAACGGTGCTAGACTACATTAAGTTCTGCATTGGGAAAGTCACTGTAGACAAAAACATCCGAGTTTTTCCAAACAAGAAACCCTGGATGAACAGCCAGGTCCGTAGACTCCTCAAAGCCCGCAATGCCGCCTTCAGGTCAGGTGACGGAGCCCTGTACACAGCGGCCTGTGCCAAAAGGTATCAAAAAAGGTATCAAAACAGCCAAGACGGACTACAAGAGGAGACTATAGTCCCATCTGTCCAGCAGTAACACACGAGAGGTGTGGCAGGGCATTTGTGATATCACTAATTACAAAGACTGTGATGCAATAACAGGAGACCTAAGTGTGCCACTGACAGAGGAGCTGAATAGCTTCTTTGCCCACTTTGAAATGGAACAGCAGCAGCCCTCATCTACTCCAACCCTGCATCAACTCCCACCCCCACCCCCATCTGGCTCGCACACCACTCCACTCACTGTAACGGAGCAAGACATCAGACATCTAGCAGTGAACCTCAGGAAAGCAGCTGGCCCAGACGGAGTACCAGACAAGGTGCTAAGAGCATGTGCCCCCCAGCTCGCCCTCATCTTCACTGCAATCTTCAACCTCTCCTTAGCCCAGGCAGTAATCCCATCCTGTCTAAAATCTGCCACACCAGCCTGAACGATTATCGTCCTGTGGCCCTCACACATCATGAAGTGCTTTGAGAGACTGGTTCTTCATCACATCAAGAAATATCTCCCCCCGACTTCGACCCCCACCAATTCGCATATCGCACAAAATTGAATTGCTCTTTGTGGATTACAGCTCAGCCTTCAATACAATCATTCCCGAAAAACTCATCAACAAACTGGACACTCTTGGCCTCCCCCCTCTTACATGTGCCTGGATAAAAGACTTTCTCACCAACCGGCCTCAGACTGTGAGACTTGGCCCCCACCTGTCATCCACCCGCACACTGAGCATTGGCTCTACACAGGGTTGTGTGCTGAGCCCCTTCCTCTACTGTCTCTACACCCATGACTGCAGTGCGTCTCACGACAGTAACCTCATTGTCAAGTTTGCTGATGCCACCACTGTGGTCAGACTCATCTCAGGAGGTGATGAAACAGCATACAGGGAGGAGATCCTGAAGTTGGCAACCTGAGGTCCGTTCTTCGTACCTCGCTAACTAAGTTGACAATTTTGCATGATCTTGGATCGTTCGGTTCTTCGACACTCATCCGGGACTTGCTGTCATAGCAACAGGTCCGTGAGCTTGAACCTGCTCGGGAGCAGGTTTATTTCATGTAAACAGGATTTAGGCTGCGCTCCTGACGGGTTATGATTGGTTGAAATGAGGAGATTGCACCTGATTGGTTAGATAGTACAACTGACGCAGACTGACTCACGTGGCAAAAGAAAAGTATCTTGCAAGAAAGTTTAGAAAATAATTACGATGATTCACACACGATATATGTATATATATATATATTTATATACAGGTCCTTTTCAAAAAATTAGCGTACTGTGATAAAGTTCATTATTTTCTGTAGTTCAAGCCATTTATGGTTTTAATATTGATGATTTTGGAATACAGCTCATGAAAACCTAAAATTCCTATCAATAAAAGAAAAGTGTTTTTAATACAAAAAAAGTCAACGTTCAAATAATTATGTTCAGTTATGCACTCAATACTTGGTCGGGAATCCTTTTGCAGAAATTACTGCCTGTTCAGGTCAGGAGAGTTGGCAGGCCAATTGAGCACAGTAATACCGTGGTCAGTAAACCATTTACTAGTGGTTTTGGCACTGTGAGCAGGTGCCAGGTCGTGCTGAAAAATGAAATCTTCATCTCCATAAAGCTTTTCAGCAG
>JAUMHQ010000076.1:2132060-2152550 GCA_032361165.1 Enteromius paludinosus | reverse complement strand
AAGGGCTCCACCTAATCCAATCAGCAGGATCCCTGTTATCAGAGTTCCGAATAGGTAGATATCTTCAACATCCTCCATAGACAGCGCGGCCAGGCACACGATGCACCACTTCTCCCACCTGTCCATCATGTAGCCAGCAGCAAACGTCCCAGCAGGACAAGTAGGTTCCCCGGAACCCACACTTCTCGTCAAGAAGATCGTGTCAATTGATCAGTTGATCAAATCCATATTCCTAATGTTTCAAGATCAAGGCAAGGAGAGTCTCTGAAGTCTGTAAGACAGACAAGAGAAGCAAGCAGGAGAGATAAGGGAGGAAGAGCAGATGCGACCGCCTTCGTCAAGAGCCAAGAGGTAGACTCTGTGTGCTGGTCTCGCCATGGGTCTGCCAGCTGCCATCGGCATCATGGCTGGATGATCCCTCCGCTCTGCCTCTAGCCTCAGAGTCTCGGACTCCGCCTCATCTCTCCGACCCGTTGGCCACACAATGCCACCTACTGTAGCTCCCTCCTCTCCACCGTGGCCCGTCAGTCGACCAGCTCCACCAGGCTCCATCGTCCCTCAGGCTCCGCCTTGGTCGGTCATCAACCATCCGTCAACCAGAAAGCGTGCTCTCTCGATGGCCAGCACCTCCGTCAGGCTCAGCCATCGAAGACACTCCTGGACCACCGTGGTGGACATCACCTGACCAAGGGCACATGCCACGACCTTCATCATCCGAAGAGCGAGGTCAGTTGCAGCGCGGAGTTCCTGCATTCCGCGGCACCTCCAAACTGATTCCTTGCACAGCGCGGAGGAGCAGAGCCGACAGCTCGGTATCCACCGTGGCGGGGCAGACGCCGCATAGCGGTGCCCTCCCGAAGCGGCTTCAGCCTCACCATCCGACTCACCCTCTGATGCTGCTGAAGACGTCTCATCCTCTCGGGGCGCTCTGAAGGATGCACTCAGCCCTGTTACGGGGAGAGTGGTCTCCTCCAGAAGGACCACGGGACTACGCGGCGAGGCAGAAGTCCGCGCAGCTTTTACGCCGGACGGAGCATTCTACATGGACCCCGGGAGGTCCCCCAGGCACCTCGCTGTTATACGGAAAGTACACGAGGGGAGCCGTCTCGTGGACGAGAGGCGTGACCTCAATGTAGCTATGTTCATTCGGTCGGAATGAACGCATTGACCATCCACAAAAGCTGCCTCAGCGTGTACTCGGCCCAGACACGCGAGGCAACGATCATGTCTGTCCGAAGAGGTGAGAAAACTTCCGCACCCAGAAAAGCACGATCGGCTCGACATTCCGGAGAACGCCTCACCAACCGTGGGAAAATCTGCTCTTTCTCCTGGTTGCCCAGGGAAGACCTAACGCGGCAACTCCGTGCACTCCGTGTCTTTTTCAGTCACTGGATTCGCAAGATGACTGGCACATCCAGCCTTTAAAAAGGCTCGTGACAGGCCCATTGCTTGTACAAAAGTACATAGTAAAACAATTTTTTAACTTAGTAAACTTGTTAAAAATAGTTTTATGTTGGCCTATACAATTTAATAATGTTTTCTTTTTTGTTTGTTTGTTTGTTTGTTTCAACTGATGAACAGGCTACTATTCTGCATATCATTTGAGCAGTAATTAAAATATAGGTATGAAAACAGCTCAAGGCCAAACATGTTTTTTGCAATACACCAAAACTTAGGCAAAAGTTTGTTTTTTTTAACGATGACATCATGAAGCACACCATTTTATCAGTAAAAGGCCAGTTGGATGGAAACAGCCTGAAGACAGCAACTTTTTTTGCACAAAACGGCATAAAAACTGGATGGAAACTAGGCTAATGTTGTGATAAGTAGGCTATGCTAACTTTGTAACTCTTTGTAAGTTTTTGTGGTTAATGGCATTTTTTCCCTTATAATTACATTTTCCCTTACTTTTATACTTGAAGTAGTTTTGAAACCAGTACTTTTACACTTTGACTTGAGTAATAACTAGAGATGATACTTCAACTTCTACAGAAGTCTTTTTAAACTGTAGTATCTATACTTCTACTTGAGTAGTGAATGTGAATACTTTTGACACCACTGCCAAGTTGTGGTGTGTGGTTGTGGTTCTCTGTGTCTCCATCTCTGTGTCTTCATCGTCTCCCTCCATTCTCCAATGCTCCATCGCTCATATAACCAAATTCATTCGAGTTACTTCCAACGTCAGTTCTCTCTCTCTCTCGCCGGTCACCTTCAGCCCTCCAGAACCAAATCCAGAGATCATGCAAGTTGAACTTAAATGCCACACTCCTAATGAACGGCAGCGACAGATAATGATGGGATTGTGTTTATATTGTGGCATTGCCGGACATAATATCTGAGAATGCCCTAGCAGCCCTCAACACCCCGTGGTGAGGACTATCCCTCGAATGCTCAAGAAAATCCCTCCATTTACTGCCCAAGTGACTATTACTGCTCATTATGTCTCTGTTACAGTCACAGCCCTCATCGATGGGCTCAAAACCTCATCCACTGAAGTAGTGTATCGTATTCAGTTCATCACGGGGCAGCCTTTCAACAATCATCATGTGCGACGCAAGACGGATCCGGTGTACCTACAAGTTGGGCAGGAGGAGATATCGTGTTAGTGCTAGGGCACCCGTGGCTGGCAAGGGTATGATCCCATCCTCTCTTGGCAGTCAGGAGAAATTCTGAAATGAGGATCAAACTGTTGGCCCGACTGTTTCCCCGAGTTACCTCTGAAAATTCTGGTACCTGTCCAATTATGTACCACCTCCATAGAAAGCCCTGTAGAGCAACAGTCCGTTGCTATTCCCGAGTGTTATCAGTCCTACCTGGACATCTACTGCCCCAAGAGAGCTGCCAAACTGCCACCACATTGGCCATGGGACTGCTCCATTGATCTGTTCCCTGATGCCCCATTGCTCCACGGCAAGATCTATCCCCTTTCCATTCCCGAGAATAAAGCCATGGAGGAGCACATCCCGAAAGCTCTTTAAAAGCTACATCCGCCTGTCCACTTCCCCTGCTGCATCCAGTTTCTTTTTTGTGGCCAAAAAAAACGGTGGTTTACGCCCCTGCATTAATTATCGTGCCCTAAACAAGGCAACTTTACTTTTTAAGTTCGGCTATTGAACAGCTACGAGGTGCCACCATTTTTACTAAACTAGACCAGTCCTGTCCCAGCAGCAGGGGAAACCTCCTCGACTCCTCCCATGTGCTTACTTCTTGAGGAAACTCAGCCCGATGGAACAGAACTACAACATAGGGAACAGGGAGTTGCGGGCCATCAAACTGGCATTGAAGGAATGGAGACACTGGCTGGAGGGTTCCATTCATCCATTCCAAGTATTAACTGACAAAAATCTCCAGTATTTCTCCAGTAATCTCCAGAACCCATTATTCCTGATGACATGTTTCTGAATCCCATTCAGTGGGTGAACCCTCCACCTACTGCAGAGCCAATCCCCGAACCTCTGCCGGGCTGTCCCCCAAAGCTCCGGTTTGTACCCACTGCCGAAAGGATCAACCTTTCTTCACTGGGCACTGGGCATCCAGGGCCCAACAGAACTCTCTCACTCCTACAAGATCGGTTTTGGTTGCCAGGAATGGAGAAGGATGTGCAGAGAGGTACATGAGAGGGTGTCAGGAATGAGGGAAGAGCCCCAGACAACTACCATCGGGTAAACTCCTTCTGCTTCCCACACCTAACCGCCCTTGGTCACACCTAGGAGTTGATTTCATCACCGACCTGCCTAATTCTGTTGGTAAGACCTGCATTCTTGTCATAGTTGATCGATTTTCCGAATTCTGCCACTTGATTTCCCTCAGAGGTCTTCCTTCAGCACTGGAAACATCAACTCTCCTCTTTGATCATGTGATCTGATCCTATGGAATCCCGGAGGATATAGTATCTGATCGTAGACCACAGTTCATATCCAGGGTATGGTGCTTCTTCTAGATTCCTAGGTGTGACCGTCAGCCTTATGTCCGGGTACCATCCTCAAGCCAACAGCCAAACTGAGTAGAAAATCCAGGAGGTGGGGCGGTTCCTTGGTACCTTCTGCCATGGCCACCAAGACTCCTGGAATCAGTATCTGGGCTGGGCCGAATACGCACAAAATTCACTCAACCAAGCCTCCATTCGACTCACTCCATTCCAGTGTGCCGATCCAAAGCCGGCCAGAAGGTGTTGATCTCCACTCTGGATATGCATCTGCGCCTGCCCTGTAAAAAACGTACTCCCAGGTTTGTTGCTCCCTTTCCGATTGTGGAGCAGATCAACCCCCTCACCTTCCAGAAAAGTACTCAAAAGTACTTTGGCTGTAAAATTATGTTAAATTAAATACGGACACACATTTTGACCTGGAATTCTGTTCAATCCCAGCTGGCTAGTGAATTGGGTGATAAAACAACAAAACATGCAAATAAATGACAATTCATGCTTAGTGAATACCCATTCAGACGGTATGTATTTATTTATGTGTAATTTAATTAATTTTATTTATCAAATCATCCATTAGCCACATTCAGTTTGTTCACACCTGAAATAAACTACCTCCATATACTCCAAAACTCCTAGTGATCCAATGTCCCTCAGCCTCTCTCTCCTTACTACAACGCTTTGCAGATCTGCCAGGGTTAATAAAGCTCTATTGTTTCCTCACTCTCACTCCTTTGTGTTCTTTGCTGGCTGTCCCTTGCCTCGCGCTCTTTCCCGCATGCAGCCCTGCCATCGCCATTGACCTGTGCTAAGCAGTAGATCAATAGTCAATTCCATTTTGTGGCCTACCTCTGACAGGTATTAGATAGGAGTGGATCAGAGGCTTGTAAGTAGCAAGAGCGTGAGTCTGAGCTTATCTGACCCCTCCTCCTCCTCCTCCTCTGCTCCTGTCTCAGTCTGTTCTCATCAAGACAGCCATCAAGCGCACAGAGCTGCTTTCTCATTTCTGTTTACTCACAGATATGGGATGGTCTTGAGTTGATCCAAATTAACATGTCCTGTGTGAAAATCTCACATGAAATCAGTGACGAATAAAAAAAAAACATACTGTGACACTATTCTGACACCTATAGAGCCATTAAGGGGACAAAAAAGGGGTACAAAAATGAGAAATGTTGCATTTGGTCGCAAACCATTTGCATTTTTTTTCTCGCAAAAGTATTGTGCTCCATGGAGTAACTCTGTTTTTTAACATTTTTATTAGCTAAATTGTCTATTGTTTATATGATTTTGTAAAATAAGATCTTTAAGGGTGCTACAGTAGAAAATTAAAGAATCTTAAGGTATTCTGTTTGTTGTCACTACATTCTCCAAAAAAAGTATTAATGTGTACCTTATCAGTATCAATCAAATCAATCAATCAATCAGTTTTATTTATATAGCGCTTTTAACAAAACAGATTGTAGCAAAGCACTGAACATTATCAAATAGGAGAACAGACTGATGGTAATGTATAATGACGAGATTAAACTATTTATTTATCAAATGCAGAGATGGT
The DNA here is from genome assembly GCA_032361165.1 of Enteromius paludinosus. Classification (NCBI taxonomy): domain Eukaryota; kingdom Metazoa; phylum Chordata; class Actinopteri; order Cypriniformes; family Cyprinidae; genus Enteromius; species Enteromius paludinosus. The sequence goes on along the minus strand of JAUMHQ010000076.1, from coordinate 2,147,070 downwards.
CTCAGTAGTCAAGACGATGATAATCACTAGAAATCAGGTGTCCCCATATGCAAGCTTTATGATTAAATATGGAACACATCTATATGTTTTGAAAATGTACCACACCAAGGACATTTTTTGTGCCCTTCTAAGAGTGTAGTAGTGCAGATATTACACACTTCACCTTTAACACGAAATCCCACACCCATTGCTGTTTTAGCACATAGGGACCCCTTCTCTTTCAACACTTCCTGTTTCAAACCCACATCTGTCTCCAGCTTCCTTTCTGAAAAATGCACAGTGTTCAAGGAATGGAAACTATATTTATCTTCCAAGAGATTGTCAGTAAAAGACTTTGACCACTGAGTCAGATATGTTAACCTTCGAAATGAGGATTGGTTCCATGCTTATTTTTCTCTTCAGAATGGCTCTCAGGTCAACTTTACTGTTAGAAAATGAATAATTACATTTTGGGGTTCTCCACAATTATCGCTTATAGGACTAAATATTAAATTTGATAAAATAAAATCACAGCATGTTTAATGGTTGAATCATAATGCTGTTTTCATCAATTACTTTTGTTGCTTCTCCAAGAAAATCAACTGACAAAGTCTGACCGAATCTAGTTTACTAAAATAAATATATATATATATATATATATTGTTAGCACTGTCACACATCTCTTTAGCTGAGTTAACAACACTGTTGCTAAATAACCTTTTAGTTTTTAAAGTTTTAATTTGATGAATCTGATATTTTTTTACATAAATGAATATTCACAGTTCATAATGTTTGTTTTCAAGGTTTCTTGTATGTTGGCTTATAAAGAGAACATGAAAGATAGAGAAAATCTTCCCCTTCCTCTTTTGACATTGTGCAACAACACTGTTGATTTCACAATAATGGAAGACGAGGTGATTTTGGATTTTGTTTATCATTTTCAACATCTTTTAACATTTGATATTTAAATGTGTGGTCTGAGGAAAAGAATGGACCATATGAGAAGGTATAAAGATATTGCAATTTATTTTATTTATTTATTTATGTATTTGCAAGCACAAACCACGATAGAAATGACACCAACTATTCTATAAAAGCAAAAAAAAAAGAAGAAAAAAAGAAAAACGGCATCAGGTACTGCATCAAGTTCCTGGAAACAATTTGAGAGAAGGGCAAAAACACGTTAAAATAAGAAAAATACACGGAACTACATAAATGGAAAAGGAGAAATTGGCAACTTCATTTGTGTTCACAGGCATATTAAATTGTGCAGCTGAAGCAACATGCCAGACAGTGACAAAAGAAATCACTATAAATATAATAACTGCTCTCTAGCAGGCGGGCTGCGAAGAACCACAGGCAATTAGCCCCCGCGAGGAGCAGAAATGCTGGGCGGCAGGCGCACAGAAGAGAAGGCCTTTATGTGAGCCACTGATAAGCAGAGAATGGAGAAGAACTTTAATACTGTGGGTCTGCTTGTGTTTGCTGTGCGCTCTGAGATTGGCAGAACTCTATACCTCTGAGCTTGATTACATTGGTTTGACCCAATTGTATGTTGTAATAAGCAGCAGAATAAACTGGACAGCAGCTGAATTAACTCACCAACACTGCAGAAATCATATATGGGCTTGTTACCATGCTATTATTATAACATGCTATAACATTACAGTATAAAAACAAACTAATGTAAAGTGCAGTAACTTAGCATATTTGAAGACATGTATATCTGAAAGTCATACAATTATTTAAATTAATTACTTGATAAGATTATTAATTATTACAAATGCTTGTTTTGTGCTTCTAATTTATGACTGGCTTTTTGTTTTGCTGTCTCTCCTCTGCGCTTCCAGTGTCATTAATAATCAAATACACCCTTCATCATCCACCAGAAAGGCTTGCATATATGACAGTCAACAGAAGTGACAAAAAAGTATTTTTAACATTTTAAATATGGATATTTGTCTTACAAAAAATCATGGATTTGCTGCAGGAGGCTGTTCGTCACTCCCTGGAGCCATGTGAGGGAAGTTTTATTATGGATGTGCTTCATTTGACTACTTTTGGACTGTTGAACATAAACATCCACCTACTCCCATTGTAAAGTCTGGAAGAGCAATACTGTTTTTTAATATAACGTTAATACTCTAAAAAATAATATGATTTAACGGGCATCCGATGACCCTTGAAGGTGTCTTCTCACAAAACATGTTTAGTCTAACTTTAAATTAGTCTATGTACATTTTTGTCATTATCTCGCAATCAGGAGTGCCATGTTTTTAAGGCGGTATGTCAAAAATAAGGTTATTTGTGTCTTTAGAGCACTGCCATATTTGATGAATGAATACATGCTTATTATTATTTTATTAATTTCATCATTACACAAAATAATTGAATTTAATAAACTCAAATTGTTAAAGTTTCCTCATAAATAAGGGTAAAAATGGTTAGCAGAAACGGACACAGGTTTCACAAGAGTCTGACATTTCCTGCTTCGGTTTGTACTTGTGGTTCAGGATGGTAAAAACAAAATGCCACGTAAGGACTGAAAGCAGTGACTCTTTAGTCAGAGCAGAGGAATCGTTTTCAGAACAGCAGCTGTAGTTTTTCAAAGAGAAGGTTAACTGCGCACCAGACCTCACTGGGAAGTAAATACACAGAAGTTTAAATGTGACTCAGAGAACCTACAGATGCAGAACACATCAAAGTATGTATTTGATTAATATTTATATTTTCCCCTAAATTACTTAATAACAAGTAATTAATGAACATGTTTTAAACAATTTGTCTTCTTCCGAATATGAATGTATAAGAAAATATTTAAATTAACACTGAACTACTTTTCTGAATTAACTATTTAAATTGTACATTATTGGTCAATTATATTGTATTGTTGTTATATTACTTTGAAATTTCTTTTTCTGTCTTATAGATGTCTTACATTTTTCATTTCAGTTTCGTCACCCCACTTACTTTCTTTTTGCAAATTTTCAGATCGCATGTTAGGTTTTGTCATTTTAAGACTTGTATTTTTCTGAAATGGTAACAAGATTTCACTTGGTTTTTTTTTTGTTTTGGTTTTTTTTCAGTCATCATAACCATGGCATTTATCTGGCCTGTGCTTGTGCTGTGGATATTTGTTAATGCCTTGATAACAGGTAAAATTAAATTTTTACTAATTTCATTATATGATTTATTTTATAATTAATTATATAATTTCATTATATTGATATAGATATACAGTTTAAACAAATCCAGCTCAGTCTCACAGCAATTCGTACATATTTTTTACACAGTGGCTAATTCTTACCTCACTCCGAATTCATACGATTTTTTTACGTATGAATTTGTACAAATTACCTACACCTAACCCAAACCCTAAACCTACTCGTCACTGGGGTTAAGACAAATTGTACGAAATCGTACGAGCGAGGTCGAATGAATTTGTATAAATTAGCACGAATTTGCCATCTCGTACGAAAACATACGAATGGTCGTGAGATTATGTTTGACAAACATAATCTTAGGGAGGGGGAGTTTATGTCGCACAAGTGTTATACATTTTGAAACCGGTTTGTTGGAGGATGTTGTCAGGGATATGTCACGCAATGCTCAGTCACAAGACTTCTGTAATAGATTGATGTGTTGTTAGCTAGTTTATAACTAGAGCCCAATTTCTTTCGCTGAATTCCCTTATGAGTATGATTTAAAGCACTGATTCTTGATGTTAAAATCCGACACATTTATTATCTGCAGGGATTCAAGCATCATCATGTGCTACGATTTACACTCCTGCTTTAGTGGTGCCCACAGGATCACCCGTTTCCGTGTCCTGCTCCATCAAGGAAAACTGCACATTGACCAAAGGAAAAGACTTTCGTGTGGCATGGAAAATTAACAAGAGTTTTGCACCCAGCCATCTCTCTTACCAGGAGAGTAACAGGACGTATAGTGTAATAATCCCTAGTCTACCAGACACAGAGACATCCATTGCTTGTGCTGTATGTGAAGAGGAGAACTGCAAAATTGTCAGTGGAGTGCAAGTGAAATCAGGATGTGAGGATATTTTATATTATTATAATTTAGTACTTATGTTACTAATTACTTATTACACTCACAGTGCTTAATCAGGGTCCATATTTCATATATTATGTTGAACAAAAACAAGGAATTGAGGGGTAGATGTTTGTGCTGATTGTTCAACCAGCAAAACATTTATTTGAAAGACTGTATTTCTGTCGTTTATATCCTTTTTCCCATTTACATGGTGCCAAATCTGAATATTTCACATTCACAGTTTATCTACAGAATGTATTCCAAGTAAAAATTCAACTGACTTCTGCTCTTTTTTTTTTAAAGATCCTCCATCCATTCCTAAAAACCTGAGCTGCTCTTTGAATATAACCAATGAAGTATTGCTGTGTCAGTGGGATGCTGGTCATGCAAATCTTCCTATAAACTATACACTTCAGATTTTTAGGTAATTTCTGCGGACATTTTCAGAAATGTGGCTTGTTAATGGATAAATTTTGTAAAAAATTCACATTCTATTAATTGACAGAAAAAATAAATCTAATGTATTATTAAAATGATTAAATTAGAGTAAATAATGGTAGTCTTAAAATAAACTATTATATAAAATGATTATTTTTAGATTAAATATTACCAAGACATTGACTTTGTGGAATTAGTTTTTATGCTCATACTAAATAAATCTGATTGATGATATTTCATTTTTCCAGGGTCATGTTACACAAGGTTATATCTGAAAAACATAGCATCCAACATGGAGAACATTCCTACATTATTCCAAGGGGATCGTATAGATTATTTACAGAAGTGGAGATAAATGTGACAGCAGTGAATGCCTTAGGGAACGCAACTTCTAAAACCCTGAGGCTGATCCCAATAGAAACAGGTAAGAAGAGCAATGAGCTGTATTCCTAAATTAAGAACGAATGTGGATTTAGTGGCTTTAACCATTCAGAATTTAATTTAGAAATCTTAATTTTTATTCAGTTTTTAGATTTATTCAGTTTGTTCAATTGCTGAATGTAAATATTAATTAATGTAGAAGATGTTGAATTTGAATACGAATGTAATGCAATAGAAAGAATTTAAATGGAATGAAAGTTTTCATTTTGTGCTACTAAACTTGTTTGCTTTTATTCAAAATGAAGAAAACGACATTGTATTTAAAAAAAATGCTCATCTGTCTTAATATAGTCTCGCGTAAACAGACCTTCAGACCCGCCCGCCCATAAGGCCGTTTGACCGACATGTCAAACAACCAATCGCAGTTCGTTTCGTTCAGCGTGACGTTTCGGGGTGTGGAAATGTCCCCACAACAACAGAACGGCATGCAACAAGTCACGCCGGTTAGTCAGCATAGAAAATCCCGATGAGACGCTCACGGTAAACATCTCTTTGAAGCATATCTCTTCACTTTTTAACACCCACAAGCAATTCTGGATTCTGTTTCCTGGCGGACCGAAAATAAACGCGGCACTCACATCCCCCATAAATCCGATAAAATTCAACAATCATTTGATGGCTTCGACATTCCTGAAAGGTTTCCAGTTAAGTGTACCATATGCATTAGACGTTAAGCCAACGTTCCGTGGGCGTGACGTCTGAGGCTGAGACTAGACTTAATGGTACAGGGAAAAAGTACATTGTAGTCAAAATGCCACATAATCAAATTGAATTCAATGTTTCTATTTAATCTATTTGCAATTTTAAAAAAATCTAACAATAGTATTATTTACATTTTCCGTATGTTAACTTTTTTTTTTCTTTTGCCTGTGTTCCCTGACTACGATCTTGACTCCGTGGTTCTGTTTGCTGGTTATTTGACCTTGTCTGTGTATCCTGAAATAAAGCTTGCACATGGATCTGCACGCCTCTGCTCACCTCATTACACTAATGAAGTTTTTTTTTTACTTCAGAAAATTCCTTTTTATGTCATTCCATTTCAAATTCCAATTAATATTAATATGATTATATTTCAATTTCAATATCTTGTGTAGTGGGTCTAAGGCAAGGGTACCCAACCCTGTTCCTGGCGATCGACTGCCCTGCAAAGTTTAACTCCAACTCTAATCAAACACACCTATAGCAACTAATTACGTGTTTTAGGATCGCTTGAAAATTTAAGGCATGTGTGTTTAATTAGAGTTGGAGCTAAACTTAGCAGGACAGTCGATCGCCAGGAGCAAGGTTGGGCACTCCTGGTCTAAGTCAGTTGTACTGTAGCAATCATCTTTTACATTTTTGTTTATTTATTTATTTTAATGCAAAAACATAAGATTATAGTTGTTGATAATCCTGGTGCTGAAAGTTATAGAATTGTATGTGCTGTTTAGTTCATGTATTATGTTTCAGCAATATTCGACCCTCCTGAGATTAAAAGGATTGAAGAAGATGTGCTGGGCTGCTTTAATTGTAGCTGGAGTCTTGCAAAATCTCAGCAATGGTTGACAACTGCCATCACTTTAGAGTTCAGACTGAAAACAGTAAACATCCAGCAAAACAAAGAGATGGTCAGCGATTGCTTTTCACAGAAATTTTATATCTTAAACGGCACTGTTTGTGTGTTTTTCATAACATGTCTTAAACATTCACTCCACTAAAGGTTTTGCTCTTTGAACAAAAACAAGGAAGCAAAATAAATGTGTGTGGCCTTTTTCTTGGGACAAATTACAGTGCCACAATGCGAGTGAAGTATAGTTCATTGAGTAAATGGAGTAAATGGAGTGATCCGAAAATAGCCACCACACTTATAAAGGGTAAGAAGTCAACATCATATTTTTGAGTACTTATGAAGAATATATGAATTACTTATTCTGCAAGACCATATTTTCAGGATTGATCCCCAAAACAGGACACGGTTTGCCAAATATTTTCACAGGAAATGCAGGGGCTTCATGAGTTCAATAAAATCTAAGAATTACTCAAATCACAAAATGTCTTATTAAAACAGATTAAGTTGCAATTAAAATTGTGACATGTCTTGAATTGAGCATGAATTTCAGATCTCATATGGTTGTGATTTAGTCACAGCCAGTTGGAAGTAACCCAAATGCAGAGCGAGTCAAATATTTATTGGAAGCATAAGATATAATGAGAAAATAAAGGAAAACAAAAAGGAAAAAGAAATACCTAAATTTAGATTGATGAGAACTAAAATACAATAATCTAAGATGTTCAAGAATAGAAACAATACTGATAAACCAATAGAGTTAGTATTACAAAAAACAAAAGGATGATAATAACAAAACCTTTATTCTTTATTGTTTATGAGCTTGTTTTCTTATGGAACAGCCTACCCATACCCCTGCCCCATAACCCCCTTACACAAAACTTTCAAAAGCATTTTTAGATTAAAAAAAAAAAACTGTCTGTATGATTTATAAGCTTGTTTCAACATGAGACCCTAAAAATGTCCCCACAAAGACGAGAATTTTGGATAATGTCCACATAACATAACCAAACACACACACATAGTAATTGTCAAAAGAATTGTCATGAAATGAGGGCCAATAATATTTAGGCCAATTTTTAGTCTTGAAACATATACAACAATATTTTTTTCTATTAAAGAAAACATAATTATCTGTGCACAAATATTAAATAGTTGTAACTTTTTGTTTTTTTCAGCTCCAACTGGTGGCCTGGACACATGGCTTAAAGTGTATGATCAGAATGCACAGCTCTACTGGAAGGTGAGAGTCAATCTGACAGTCCTAACCAGGCAGTGATTGAATGATAGATATGTGTGATATGTTATATGTTATATATGCTAGTTATGTTGTTATGACATTGTGGGGATTAATTTGGGAGCCCCAATCACCACTGGCTTTAGGAGAAATTCTTGTCTGCCTTCCACATCTTCACTATCCTCGATGGTGGGGTAGCTAGGGGGTACGTTGACATTCCCCAAGTGGAGAGTGCGGTTGCAGTGCTGTGCCCGCAAAACGCCACCACTTGAAGGAATTGTCCTCACCTCCTGTCCAAAGCCTGTAAGCTGCCAGCATCTCCCACACCCAAAGCTTGCAGTTGTTCAGGTCAAGCCGCCTATGTTCAGCTGTCCTGAACAAGAAAGTCGCAGACGAGTCCCTCAGGAAAGCGATGTCCATACTTTTGAGCCAAGAGAGCCATCTAGGGCTCAACCTTGCTGAGATGAGCATTGTCGACAGAGCACACTTTCTTGATGCTTTCAACTCCCAGGCTGGACTGTTCGATGACCCTTTAAAGACTGTGCCCAGCAGTTCTCGGCAGTAAAGAATGCAGACCAGGGCCATTCAACACATGGGCACAGAGGCATGTGGGAAGCTGCTCTTTCCCCAAGAGGAGGGCCAGATGGAAAAATCTACTATTTTGTTTTATTTCTGTTCCGCCACTGCTTCAAGGGCCAGTGATAACCACAATGTCAAAGAAAGAGCAATTTCCTTTTCTTCAGGTTTTTACACTTGAGGGCTGACAGAGTGTGATGCACTGTCTTCTCATTCTCATCCGTGATGCCCCCTCTTGTCAGCAGCCAAGAGACTGCGGTTAGGAGACGTCTGCATGCATCCCTGGCCAGTCCCAGTGCCACTTGCACTGTGTTTGGGAGCATGGCTTGCACTGTCAAATACGTCCTGCTGACTAATCCTAACAATTCGTCTGGGCGATGTGATTCAGTTAGCCAGGTTACCTCCCAAGTTCAACTCCATCCTCAAGACTTTGGTGGCCCACCTGTCTTGCAGGGCCAACATGTTTTGCATGAGGAGATTGCCGTCCTTGGCAAAGGATGCAATCGGGCCTGTTCTTCCCGCCAAGATGAGGCAGGGGCTTTACAGCCCCTACTTCATCATACCCAAGTAAGATGACTTCGGCTAATCCTGGATCTGTGAGTCTTGAATGGGGCTCATCACAATTTTCCATTCAAGATGTCGACAGAGAAGATGCTTCCAGCCCCAGAAATGAAGGACACTTACTTTCATGTCTCGATTTTTTTCTCAAGAAAAGACCATTTTTATGGTTTGCGTTTGAGGGTCAGGCATGGCAGTAAAGGGTCCTCCCCTGTCTCTCTGTGCCTTTTGCCACATTACAGGAAGTGGGCATCAGGATCCTCAACTATCTTGAGCATGGCCCATTTGTAAGAACAGTTGGGTGATCACTGGCACCCCAGCCAGTTGGGGCTTCAGGTAAGCTGAGAAAGGAGCAGGCTCTCCCTTGGGCAGAGAATCTCTGTTCTCAGTATGCAGTTAGACTCATGAGTATGATGGTGAATCTCGCAACTGGAACTGGCAGTCTCTGCCAGCAGTTGTTCCACCCTATTCTCAGGTAGATTCTGCCTCAGAGCCCAATTTTACATGTTCAGTAGTACTGCTCCAGGCCTGGGTCAGTACATATCAGTATCTTCTTATGTCACCACTCACTTTTGTATACCCGTATTTATGGAGAATGGCTCAGGTATGTCGGAGGTTATTGGGGCTCAAAAACCTTTTTTTATTTTAATGTCAATCCTAATTAAATCTCAATTTTAGCCCTCAGAAAGTTTTCGTGCCAATGGTTGGAATTTGTCCTACATTGTCGAATCAAAGAAACCGAAAAAGACTTTGTGTACCACACAAAAAAGCAACTGCTTTTTTAATCTCACTGAGAAGGTCGAAAAGATTTACCTGAGAGTTACTAACTCAGCAGGGAGCTCGGGTCATACCGAAGTGCGGGTGTATCAGAACAAAGGTATTTGAGTGCTGGAAATGTAATATTTCATACAGGTGCTCTGTTGCTGATGTTTGATTTGACTTTTTTGATGGCTGTTTTAGGGCTGGGGTCTATCTCTAAATTCAGGTTTCACCCCCAGTCAGAGACATCTGTGCTGCTCGTATGGGGGGGAACACCAGCGTCCCACGGTGTCACAGGATACGTGCTTGAGTGGAGATGTCTTTGTGAGAGGCCAGGCCTGTCCTTTACTCATTTGGACAAAAACATCTCCAGTACTGTACTAACAGGTGATGATAATTAATAGTAACTGAGCAGCAAATCAACAAAGATTTTGAAGAATCATGTGAAAGTGAAGACCGGAATTTTGCATTGGAATATATATATATATATATATATATATGACTGAATCAATAATTGCAGGTACATTTGGTGTCTGTCACCAAGGTAGAGTAACAATGCTGACAATAGTGGAACAGAATCTCACACACATACATCTGCTTATCTCTCAGCATGACCAAAGCTGTTGAGAAAAAAGGCTCTGAGCATGACAAAATGTCTGTTTTTCGTCTTTTAGTTTTAAAACAGACCGATTTGCAGCATAGCGCAAGATTGCAAGCATCATTACCGTTAGAAAACTAATAGATAGAATAATATTCCCTCCACATATTGGAAATGTCCAAGTTAACTGCAGGCTTTTAAACAGACACGCACAAGAAGCTTTTATTAGACAAGGAAGGGTGTGGTCTCAAAATTAAAGATGAAAGCTATACCATAATGCCAGCAGGGGTCAGGCATACTTCATTAAATAAATAAATAACATTTACTTTTGCCGAAAAACATAATATACAGAACAGTTTTATGGAGTGTTAGTGATTAGTTTATGTTGCTAAGGGTGGTTGCTAAGATTGTTGCTCAGGGATACACAGAACCTTTGGGTGAACGACTCTGTGTGAAGCGGTCTCTCTCTCTCTCTCTCTCTCTCTCTCTCTCTATATATATATATATATATAAAACAGTTAGTTGGAAATTGCAATAATATTCCACAAAATTGCAGTTATTACTGTATTTGTGATCAAATAAATGCAGCTTTGTTCAGCCTAAGAGGAAAAATCTTACCTTATACAGTATATAAATCTTTATTCCAAACATTGAGCTTTCATAATAAAGATAGAAAAATTCTGGACTCTTGGATCTTTGGGGCATAATGAGTGAAGTTCAGTTTATGGTTAACATTACAATAAATGATTTGAAACATATTTTTACATGAGAAAAATGTTTTTTAAGTCATTAATACTTTAAAAGCCACTAAAACGATGTTAAAGTTACCTGGTACTAAATGTGTTGTTGACAAAGTGCATGCAGATCTGATTATAGCTGTTTTGTTTAACATTTCAGGGTTAAGTCCTTACGTACCCTATGAGATCTCTATTTATCCTAAATATAATAAAGGGATCGGAAATCCGAACACTTTAGTGGCATACAGCAGCCAAAAAGGTGCGTAGTGTCTAAAAATCAGCAGTGAATTTATAAAGGGTTTGATGAAAATCAAGCTGGATAATGATACAATACTTCCATCTAGTGGACTCAAACTTACAGGTTCATGTATTATTACAGCACCCTCTGAGGCCCCAGTGTTAAATTTTACGGTTACCAGTCATTCGTCTGTCAAACTGTACTGGAATGAAATCCCCCTCAAAGAGAGAAATGGATTCATTCAAGGATATACCATTTACATTTGGAATGACATGAACAATATCAAAGGTATTGAAGGATTTAAAGCTGATAAATGATGTTTTTAATGGAATTTCCTTTTTTTATTATTGTTATAATTAACCATGTTTCTATTCTAAGTTCTAAACACTACAGAGACCAGCACTGTGGTGAGAGATCTTCAATCACTAACTAAATATAAAGCCATATTGACAGTTCATACGATGGGCGGAAGTTTAAACGGATCAGTTTTGAACCTAGCAACTGTACATATTGGTAAATATTCATTTTTGTATTATCACACACACACACACATATATATATATATATATATAGTATATACAAATGTGTCTGCGCGCATGTGTGTATATTCATTAATAAAATATATATCATCACTGCTTTACTCTGTTTTCCATCAAATTAATGCAGCCTTGGTGAGCATGTGATACCTTTTTCGAAATTTTTAATGCTTAATGGTAGTGCACATATTAAATGGCACACATATGAAAGCAATAATGATGATTGTATGACAGTGTGATAAGTATGACAGATTATAGTAATACTATATTGCCATCATAGGATTTCGATGACAACTTAATCAAATCAATTATAAAAAAGCAAAACTTCCATTGGTTGTACACCATAATCTCAGCAATTATGCAGTTTGCCTGATAAATTAGTTGGACTTTTACTAGAGGCAAAGTATAAATATTCAGACACAGTGAATGTATTTGAATTAGTTTGACTGATTATTGTATATGTTTTTCAGGTGGAATTGAAATGGTGTTGTTTCTTATCCCGGCATGCGTTGGCTTATCACTTCTCATTATCATCATTGCGTTTGCCTATTTTGGAAAACATGAACGGTGAGCATCCGCAGGCTTGTTATTCTGGAAACACTTAATTTTGATACATTCAACTAATGGTAATTAACTTTGTAACTTTATGTCAACTAGCAGTCATTAGAGTATTAGTTGTCTGTCTGCTTAATATCTTCTAACACTTTATTTTGATGGGTCCACAACACTAAGAGAATCTTTGCAAGTATATGTCAACTTATTCTACTAACCCTAAACCTACCCTAACAGTCTACTCTGAGACTTAATAGACATGTAGTTGCAAATAAATGAGAATTAGTTTGACATGCAGTTGACATAGTTCACAAAGTTACTTGTAGTATTAGAAAGTCTAAAGTGCATTATCAAAATAAAGTATAATCCTTATTCTCATGTGTTAGCAATGTAATAACATTTCTGTTTTTCATAGGGTGAAGATGTGTTTGTGGCCTATAATTCCTGATCCTGCCAACAGCAGCATTAAGAAGTGGACCACCACCGATTCAAAGGAGGTATGATTATCTGGATGATATCTTGAATTGATCATCAATTGGGTTTTAATAGTCTGTCAAACGCTTAATTAATTCATTCATATGTTAACATCATTTTGTCCAGGGCATGCCTTCCTTTAAGGAAGACAAAGAGCCTGTGTTGGTGTATCTGTCCCACTTTAGTCTTCTTGATTTGGATGAGAAAGAGCCGTTTAAGAGTGACTATGTCAAAAAGAACCAGTGGTCACACGACATGGACAGTTGTGATGAGAGTCATTCCTCATTCCAGACCTGTGTCAGATGCGACTCGGAGCACGACAGGGACTCTGTCCCTTATGCAACAGTTGTTTTCGGTGGTCCGTATCAAAACCATTCATCATGTCCTCCAGCCTACGTTCGCTCTGAGTCCACACAGCCTCTGTTAGGAGGGGACGACCCTGGCAGCCCCCCACCATATGAGAATGTGCCACCAAGTGGCAGAGCTTCTTCCAAAGTACAACGCTTCACTAGCTTCCCTCAGAATTCCACTAAGACTGAGGAGAATGAAGAACTTTGGGAAGAATTTCCAATGCTCAGATCTTTAGAGATAAGGGACACTGATCACATCTAAACTCCATCCAGTTCCTGTTTATGTGCTTCTTTTTAAGGACGCATAGAAACATGCAAAAAGATCAATTCAAACCACAGCTGAATGTGGCCTAAATCGGACTGATTTGGCTCACATGACAGATCTGTTTTTGAAAGTGATTTGCAACCTTAATCTCTATATCTGTGTTTAATATGCCCAGGCTTTCTTTGCATTAGTACATTTCTGCAGTATTGCCAGTAAATGTTTGTAGGTTAAACAGACCACTGGGATTATGGCAGCTCTATTACAGTAAGTCCCACCTATTTCAAGTAATAGTCAATCAGTAAAATCACTGCCTGGTCTTGTGTGAAACTTGTTTAAAAGAATCACAGACACATTTTATTTTGTGCTGCCCTACCATTTTTCAATGTACCTAGACAGAATGTCACAAGTCTATTCTTGTGTCCTTAGCGCTGAAAAATGTATGCAGAATTAATACAGTATGTATGCATGTGTAATGGGCTGCAAGGAACACATTTCTGGTTTGTTATTGCTGGGGCTGTATGAGAAAATAATAAGGGGGGAAAAAAGCTCACCAACACTGATGTGTTACGTTTTTGGCTGTACATTCAACATGTTTTTGGTGTAAAGAGAAATGCTAAATGTTAAAGGTAAAACTTTATTTTGAGTCTACTAGACATTCTACTAACAGTAGGTTGATCATATGTGTAATGTTTTCTGGGCGTGTCTTGGCCAGGATTTTTATATTGGTTAGATTTGTACCTCAAACATAAGGAACCAATGTCATACTGATCGGTCTGCACAAGCAAACCAAGCCAAAACCTACATCCTTACAGAAATTCTGGCCAGAATGCGTCTGTGAAAAATTACATTTATGGTCACCCTAACTAACAGTAAGTAACTATGCATCTACACGTCAACTAGCTGTCACTAGAGTATCAGTAGACTGTCTGCTTAATGTCTTCCAACACTTTGTTTTGATGGGTCTACAACATACACAACATGATGAACTTTAAATGTTAACCATATTCTATTAACCCTAAACCTACCTTAACAATCTACTCTGAGAATTAGTAGACAATTAGTTGCAAATGAATGAGAATAAGTTGGCATGTCATCGCGATGTAGTTACAAAGTTGCATATAGTTAGTAGAATGTCTAAAGCGGACTATCAAAATAAAGCGTAGCCATGTTAAATGTAACTTCTTACTTAATGTACCTTTTATTTGCAACATTTTACATTCATCACTTGTATGCTGCTTTGGATGATTTCATTTTTTGTTTTTCTTTGATTGAGGTTTTTGTTGATTGTGGTTACATCTGGTAATGTGACTTCCTCTGGAAAGGACAAAATAAAAGATTTAAATGATTTCTCTATTCAGAATATTATACTACAATGTGTGATTTTTAGTATTGCTTTTCTTGAAGCTCTGCAGAAGCCCAGCATGGTCTCAGTGAGGTGTTGCTGTGTTACAAAACAGCATGAAAATTAATTCAATTTCTTTTACTAAATATAAGGAAATAATTGCGTCTTGAAGATGTTTCAAGTCATTGTCAATTAGATGTCAATCAGAAATGTGCATAAAACAATCAAAACCATGGGTGTGTCAAGACACAAAGACACCTTTTATTTTTAAACATTTAATTCAATTTCTAGCTTCTTACAGTTTAGCGCCACATCCCATCCTCCTCTTAAA
>JAUMHQ010000076.1:2081291-2104488 GCA_032361165.1 Enteromius paludinosus | reverse complement strand
GAAGATGGGCTACCAGCTGTGAATAATTACTCGTTTTAGCGCTTCTCCCGAAACCAAGTTATTAGCAAAACTTTACCGTAGTGTTGCTAACTACTTTTCCAAAAGGGTAGCTTGACTGTAGTTTAACTACGTTAACTTACGTGTAGCTTGTAGCTTGTAAAACTACAGTTTCAGAGTAGCTTCCCCAACACTGAGAATGAAGCAGTTTGCTTTTGCATCAGTAGTTTATATAAGTTGACTACATTTAGTAATTTAAGCAACCTATAAAAATAAATCGTTTGAGTAAATAGGGGTCACTTAACAAAGGTAAAAAATAAGAACTATGATATGGTGAATTATAATCCAAAGCCCTCGATGTGTCTTTGACAGATGGCCTGTGAAAAGACGGTTTCAGTCATGCACCATGTCATTAAGAGGACTATTACTTATGCAAAAGGTAAGCAAACAAATATCCCCAATACAAGTCCCTATTACACATCATTTGTGAGTGTCCCTTTTAGTTTTGTACTTTATGATGAGAATGTAACTCATTTTTTACCTTGGCTCATCTCAGAGGTGGCCGGTCCGGATCGAAAGCCCAGTCCTGCTCAGCTCGAGCTGCGGATGGTCCAGAGTAAAGCAGACATTGAGGATCCTGCCGTAGTTTTGAACGCTGTAGTTCTGTAGTGCTTTAGACTCTGTACTAGACAATATGAAGGTCATTTAACAGCAAAGGTTTACAATCACAGTACAGTGGATGTTGGACACTAATGTTTTTAGAATTGAAACTGTGACTCCTGGTACTCCAGTAGTGTAGTAGTGCAGGTACTGCATCAAAAAAACTAACATTGTACCTGATGTTATTACGTTCACATTCCAGCCATAATGTGCATCTAGCCATTAATACTTGATGATTTACGCATGTGTCTATTTGAATTATTTATAATGATTTAATAACATTAAGAGAATGTCTAACATATCAGTGTTGTATAATAGTGTCTGTCTTATACGTAACATTTTATTTGATCGGTTAGTCCTATTTCATCAGAACAACTGTACAAGCCTAGTCAGGACAAGTTTGAGAAAATTGTCAATTAAATATTAAAAATCAATTGTCTCTACTAGAATGTGCCTTAATGCTGCTGTAGTAGTTTTTGAAATAGTTGGGGATAATTGTCATGGCAACTGACATATTTTGAAAATTAATAAATTGTAATAAAATCCTTTAACTTTTATTAATTCTTTGTATTCAATATTTGTTTTGTTTTAAATTATTTTGGTGCAACACATTTTTCTTGTGTTTGTTGCCACTATATGATTTGAATTCATGTTTATTTTTGTCGTGAGGCCAAAATAATCTATAAAATAATAGTCTTTATGTACTGTATGGGAAATGCAACTGAGAATGCAAAATAATCTATAAAATAATAGTCTTTATGTACTGTATGGGAAATGCAACTGAGAATGGTATTTTTTTTTTTAAATAATGCGGCTTTGTTCACTCAGTGACCACCTCAACCACACCAAGGCTTCCCCAAGGAACTATTCACAGTGACTGAAGTTATGGCTGCTGGCTTTCATCAGGATGTTGATTTATCGCTGCAATTAGTCAAGCAAATGAGGTTGCCCACCAAGCAGTCAAACCAGAAATGCAGGATTTCCATCAACCGAAATTATTTATTTAAATAAAAAAAAAGCTACAAATTAAATCTCAACTGAGTAAAGACAAGTCTGGGCCCATAAAAGAAAAACAAACAAACAGCAAACGAAGGAAAATGTGACTCCCAAGTAGCAAATAAGAGGGACTTTTATATACAAAGGACTAGTCCAATACACACACAGACACAAGTGTGGAAAGTATAAACATCACTCAACAAACACCAATCAATTCATTTAAACTAAAGAAATAAAGTAGCAACAAATTATATGTACAAAATTATAAAATAAACCAAAATAAAGGAGCAACAAAAATAACTAGAAAGTGTGCACCCAAACTAGTCACTCATGGTATGAAATTAATGCAAACTAGAAATAAAATAGAATTGACCGAAACTGTGTCTGTCATTATAATGAAGTATAAATAGTGTGATATGATCAAAGGTCAAGTTTACCAATAAATAAGTAAAATATATACACTCACCTAAAGGATGATTAGGAACACCATACCATACAGAACTGCCTTAATTCTACGTGGCATTGGGTTCCACAAGGTGCTGAAAGCATGCTTTAGAAATGTTGGCCCATATTGATTTGATAGCATCTTGCAGTTGATGGAGA
The DNA here is from genome assembly GCA_032361165.1 of Enteromius paludinosus. Lineage (NCBI taxonomy): Eukaryota > Metazoa > Chordata > Actinopteri > Cypriniformes > Cyprinidae > Enteromius > Enteromius paludinosus. The sequence goes on along the minus strand of JAUMHQ010000076.1, from coordinate 2,102,232 downwards.
TTTTTGGGATGCAAATCCAGGGCATGAAGCTCCCGTTCCACCACATCCCAAAGATACTCTATTGGGTTGAGATCTGGTGACTGTGGGGGCCATTTTAGTAAAGTGATTTGAGCTTTGTGACATGGTGCATTATACTGCTGGAAGTAGCCATCAGAGGATGGGTACAGGGTGGTCATAAAGGGATGGACATGGTCAGAAACAATGCTCAGGTTGCCCTTGGCATTTAAACAATTTTGGTGAGCTCATGCAAATTGTAGCCTCTTTTTCCTAATTGTAGTGGAGATGAGTGGTACCCGGTGGGGTCTTCTGCTGTTGTAGCCCATCCGCCTCAAGGTTTTGCGTTTTGTGGCTTCACAAATGTTTTGCTGCATACCTCGGATGTAACGAGTTTCTCCTCTGACCTCTAGCATCAACAAGGCATTTTCACCCACAGGACTGCCGCATATTGGACATTTTTCCTTTTTCACACCATTTTTTGTAAACCCTAGAAACCAACAACCATGCCATGCTCAAAATTGCTTAAATCAGCTTTCTTTCCCATTCTGAGTCTGACATTCAGTTTGGAGTTCACGAGATTGTCTTGACCCCGACCACACCCCTAAATGCATTGAAGCAACTGCCATGTGATTGGTTGATTAGATAATTGCATTAATGAGAAATTGAACAGGTGTTCCTAATAATCCTTCTTTAAGTGAGTGTACAACCAAAAAGAAAAAATATGTACATGTGTGTGGTGTCACATAAGACATTTTAATGATGTCCTCAGTACTTTTCTGGACATGGAAACATTTTGGTTTCATTGCTGTCTTTGGGAGGGTCTCGGATTTTATCAAAAAATCTTAATTTGTGTTTCAAAGATAAATGAAGCTCTTACAGGTTTCTAACGACATGAGGGTGAGTAATTAATGACAGAAATGTCCTTTTTGTGCGAATCATTTAAATGACAATTTACTGACAACAAAGCAGGTTGTTGGATCAAGGTCATCATTGTCAAACACACAAAGGTTTAACGATATGCACAGCTGAAGAAATGGCTCACACAGAGAATATCCAAGCAGTTCATTCAGTTTTAGGATTTTAAGGCTTTTTATTAAAGTTATCCGAAAACACTAGACTTGAAAGTACAAGTAGAAAATGAGTAAAAAATATTTGGTAATGAAAAGGAAACGAACAAAAAGAAGTCACACTTAAAACAAATTCATATCACACATTTATACACACCCGAGTAACAAACCTAACACTCAAAATATGTTTACGGTGCACTTGTACATGCACATGTATTCAGCTGCTAAATGACTTTATCCCAATACACATTTAACCTACATATTTAATTAAATTTTTAAATAATGTATTTTTGAATAATAGGACCCAATGTCTTTGTGTAGTTGCTGCTGCATAGAAAGAAACAAGTATTTTTAAAGTTATATCGGCAACACTTAAGTGTGGAAGTCATAGTCAGCGGAGTATTCCTGAAAGGATGTTGTTGTTTGTATTTCTTAAATCACTATAATAGAAGAAAAAAGCAATATTTACTTAAATTAATTAATACATTATTAATACGTGTCTCACATGTTGGATTTGCATTAAAACTTTTTTTTTCTGTTTTTGAAACAGAAATTATTAAACATGATAGTTTAGTTTTTTTTTTATTATTATTATAGAAATAGCTCACCCTGTAATAACTTTGGAATCATAAAACCTGAAAGTGTTGCTGGTATTGCTTTAAAAAATGACCTTGATGTGAGGACACATTCTTAATGAAGGAGAGTTTCTGTGCTTTTTATCTTACAACGCCTTGATAAGCAGCTGCCTTCTGAATAAGCACAGTTGCTAACGGCCTTAGCAGGGCCCCCGGAGGGAGTGTGTGTGGGGGGGATGGTGGTTGGGTAGTTATCACGCTAACACAAATTTGACTTACAATGCTGAAAGTACACAACACTGAAATGATATACGTTTTATAGCACCAAACCTAATATCTCCCAGACACAAGAGGCCTGTATCACAAAGCAAGTTTAAGTAGCTGTTTCTGTAACCCGGAGCTTGTTCATTGGCTTCAAGAGAAAGGCCTTGTTTAAGCAAAAGTACAGAAATTACTAATACTAGAAAAAAGCTCTAGCATTTTGGCTGAATATGTCATGGTCATTAGAACTAACAAATAGAGCAGAAATGCTGCACACAACATGAACAAGCCCACAAAAGTGTGAAGATTTGTATACTGCTGCTGTATTGGTACAAATAGCTTGTAAAGGCACGCATTAAATCAGCGGTTCTGGTAATCAGCTCATTAGAAGAGAGCGTAGAGCGACGCCACTCAGCCACCTCATCAAGGCAAGGCAAGTTTATCTATATAGCACATTTCATACACCGAGGTAATTCAAGGTGCTTTACATAAAAGGAGCAGAATAATCATAAAAACAATAATAAAACAATAATCACAAAAAAGGACGTGGAACAATCATAAAAACAATGATCACAACATTAAAACAAAAAAAATTAAAAACTGATTGATTATAATGATTTAAAATAGGTTTAAGACAGTTAAAAACAGAATGCGATCAGTTGGGACGAAACACAGTGTTCATTCAGTAAATGCACATCTAAACAGATGAGTTTTGAGTCTTGATTTAAATGTAGCTAATGTTTTAGCACATTTGATCTTAAAAATGTGCAGAATTTAAAATGCTCATGTACTACAATTATGCTTTGAGTTTGGGTTTGTTGTTGGCATGGCACCAAAACCCACCATGGTATAAGGTGAATGTTAGAAGAATTAGAAAGGGTATATCCCACTAATCTGCAATTCAAAGTATAACTGTCTGGCTGATCATACATTGGGCAACTATTTTGAACAATGGTGCTTGAGAACTTTTCTATTTTGAGATGGGTAACAAATGTCTGGAAAATTTAAATAAGTCTTGGGCTCTTTTGATTGTTTACGGTAACCTTTCCTGAAGTTGCCCAGTGTATCATCAGCCTTCAGGCACACAGAGAATGGTAAACAAAAAATAAAACTAAAAAAAGAATATAAGAGAAATAATAGAAGCAAACTTTAACAACAAGAAAACAAAGAAGTTATACCAAAGCCAACACCTGCCTACTGTAAGTTGACAGTTGAAACAATCCTAAACCACAGCCCACTTGACATTTAACAGATGTCTGTTGAAGATATTGGCTACTGTACTTCCCTTCCCCAAAATATGAGTGTTCGCTTACAACACAATAAATAATAGGACATATATTCACAAAAGTGTGTAACTCTGGACAGTTCAGAAGAAGGGAGGCTGTACACTTTTAGGCTTGAAACATAATAGCCTATTATTCGTCCCTCAAACAGAAAAGGTGATTTCCAGCACATCAAAGTTTAATCTGATACCTTGTTTAGTGGAGCTTCTTGGGCCAAAGGCATTTGTGAGTTATTGCGTTTGATCTCCCTTCATGTCAGAAGAAAACAGGTGATACTCTGAGACATATAAATACGTAGACGCCTCATTGGTCGCTCGACCGCACGTCAACGTCACCACCATGTTATAAACAGTGATGGCTGACAAGAGTGTCAGGATTAGGGAGCTAAAGCATCTCTCTTTATTTTCACTACTCATTTACAAGGATCACTAGATTATAAGGATTTGATAGCTTATCATAGAATTCTGGACTGATTATATACATGTTTTTTTTTGTATTTTCAGCCAGTTGCAAACAGGAGCATAGAAGCCTTAAAGAAATCTGAAGAAACCAGTTCTGCAAGAGTATTATTACCATTATTATCAATATTATTTAATTTACTTTTTAATCTACAATATTTATTCTTCATTATTAATTGTGTATTACATTCTATCTTTGATATTACATATTGATATTATATATTGATATTGATATTACATTCTATTTACTATTATTTATTTATTGTTATTCATTGATATGGTATTGTACATTTAATTGTTACTATAAATCTATTACATCACTTGTGTTATTGTACTGTTCAACAGTATTTTATTACATTAATATAACTTGTACTAAATACTTTTTATTATCACATATCACTTTTACTACTTTACTGTGCACTGTATAGGTGAATAATATTTTATTTTCACTGGATCCATAAAGGATTATCATTTAGCTATATTTGTTTGTAGTGGAGTTTATATCTAGAGTGTCATGTAAATAGGAAGCAGACTAGCAGACTTTCACTGTTTGATTAGTATTCACTGATTTTATAAAAAAAATTTAAATGATGGAAATTATTAGTACTTAACCCTTTCACATGTGACTTTAAAATATGAGTATTTTTAGAGTACAGTTATTTTAGAATGTTTAACCTTATTGTTTCCATGGCAATGTGTCATGTGACGCACTGCAGTCACATTAGCGCTGTGTGACACATGGATAGTAATTCACCATAGATGTTTCATCAAAATATGTTAACCACAGTTTACCATCCTTAATCAGGTATGATAAGATTAGGACAAATGTTGACATGATATTCTCACGCATGAGAATCTGCGCGTGAGTTTCGCGGGTGATTCAATGGTGCAGCTTCTCAGTGATCTACGGCATTGTTTATAAGCTGGCGTTCCTTTTGAAAACAGGGGACGGAGATTTACCGCTAATCAAAGAACCGGCTTTATTGACGAGATGTGCATAATATATCGTACGATATATATCGCACAGTCCTACTGATGCATATTTCAGGATTTAAATGGGAGCGCTAGGTGTATGAATTTACAATGCTTCAGAGACAGACCAGACTTTTACTTAAACAAATGCAAGAATACAATACAAGCATATCACATTATAGAGCAATAAAATCTTACAACGACAAAAGACTGTTAAAATTAAAGATTAGTTAGAGGATTGCTTTCATGCACGTACACTACTTTACTTTCCGTTAAACTACAATTGTCATGTAAAAGACCAAACGAGTTGCTCAAATATAGTCATCCCAGAGCAATTAAAAAATAACTGGGTTTACTATCTCAAATGTGACATCCTCTGGGTTTGAGCGCATTGAATAGTATATTAATGTAGATACAATTTGGAGATGAATAGTAGGCTAAACACTGCGAAAAAATAAAACTATAACACTAAAAATGAAATGAAAACACTGTATATTCTGAGTGTTTCCCCAATGTGAGCAGTCGTAGGCAGATTACTCATTAATCTCATGACTGTCGCAACAGCGACTATGCTTACAAACAGCTCACTTGCATAAATGGAATCTTACACATATTACACATCATCTAATGTTAAGTAAATTATTTTAACTGAGAATCTGTTAACTGAAAGGCTACTTATGTTGCTGCTGAAAAAATACTACATACTACAGGTTACATTCATAACTTTTTTTTTATGATTTTACCCTTTCAATCGAATCACTTCAACGTTACATATGGGAACACCCATGGAACAAGCCACGACTCTAAAAACCACGTTACGCGGAGACGCAGGGTTGCCAGTTGCACTGAAGCAATGTCAGGGGAACGGAGCACATGACTTAACACATCGTTCTCGCAAATGGAATAAAAGGAATGTAATATATCGATAAGATTATGGATATAATTAAAGGGAAAACAGCCTCTTTTGTGGCTGATTGTGGAATATTCTTTGCCACACCTACTGGGCGAAGGAGACCCAGAGGAAGCACAGCTGGAGCTACTCCGTCTAGGTCCGAACTGCGGGGCACGCAGTCAAGGGAACTGAGAAGAATAGCACACGGATCCCGTGGAAGTGGCGCAGCAAGCCGGTACCAGTCGGTCCTCTTGTTCACCTGCTGTCCGATTTAAGGACACAAGAAGACGCGGCCTCTACGCAGAGGTCGTAAAACCTGGCGAAGGTGATAGTGACGCCCGGCCCGCAGCCCTACATATATCTGCTTGAGAGGCGCCATGAGCCCGTCACATAGGACGAAAAAACAACACTCTGAGTGCTTCTTTGTTTTTACAGTCCTAAGGCAAGGCTTTTCCCTGTTATAAAGGGAGATACCTTGCCACCCAATAAGCCAACCTCTAATTGGAGACAGCATTCCCTTTCTGCTGTCTGCAATAGCAGAATAAGAGCTGCTTGAGCGTCTGAGGCTCAGAGTGAGGTCAGTGCAGCGGCGCTTTCAGCACGTGCAGGACACAATGTACTCAGGCTGGGTAAACCTTCTTCCGGGGGCAGAGCTTGTGGTTTCACTACCTAATCGCAGAAAGGCGGGCAGTGATTACGATCGAGTCCTGCTCCAACCAAGAAAAGAGATCCTCTCCTCGAGTTTACTCTAACTCGGCTAGACCTGAAGACCCAGATGGCTGTTTGGTGCCGAATCACAAAGTCCCTGAGCATGTACGACAGACCCGCGAGTGAGCTATTTATTAGCCGGAGAGATGCCCCTATGCCGCTTCAGTGGGGAACCAAGGGTACTGATGAACTCGACCCTCAATGCAAACAGCTTATCGAAAGGGGTTTGATGTTGAAGCAAATTCGAGACATAGCAATCCGTGTCCTTCAGGTCGTGGCTGCAAACCCAACCTGGCTCCGGAAGCATGCCTTTTTTTTTTTTTTTTACATGCGCTTCGGAGAGAGCAGTTTTAAATGGCAGCTTCTCTTCAGGAAGGGGCCAGTTCAAAGCTCATATCTGATCCAGGAGACACGAAGTGAGGGCTGAAACCCTGACCTCATCTCGGCTGGAGGGACAGGCTCGATTGTGTCCTTCGCCAGTAGGGCGCCTGCCAATTTTTTTTATATATATTTTAATCGCATAGCCGAGGCGTACCGCCCCCTATCATCCGCCACGAAAAAAACCCTGCTCTTTCTGTGTGTACAGAAGCTCCTGGCCCAGGAAGGGGGAATGGAGATGTCATCGACGTCACCCGAAGAGCAGTCCTCGTCCCCTCTGGGCTGACAGGAACACTTCCCGCCCCTCCGGGTGTTAAAGTCCGGTCCCTGAGCAGCAGGCGGCACACCTCGCCCGCTGCCAGCTCAACGACGGGCCGCCAGTTGGGCATCGGCAGGGATCGGTGCAGTATCTTCTTTGGGTGCCGCGGGGGGTCGCCCTTGGCAACGAGCAGATGGAGGTTGTGCACTCGGAGACGGGCGGGCCGGCCAAAGCAGGACGCTTTTGAGACATCGCCTCGGTCTGCTCCTGAACTGCGGAGAACTTCTGGGCTAAGTCCTCTACAGTGTTGCCGAATAGGCCGGCCTGGAAGATGGGGGCATCGAGAAAGCATGCTCTCTCGGTGTCCGGCACCTGCGTCAGGCTCAGCCATTGAAGTCGCTCCTGGACCACCATGGTGGACATCACCTGACCAAGGGCACGTGCTGCGACCTTCATCGTCCGAAGAGTTCCTGCATTGCCCCCTGGTCCGGCCCACTCTCGTGCAGGAGCTGCAACACTTTAGCCTGGTAGACCTGGAGCGTTGCTAGTGCATGCGTGGTAGTGGCAGCCTGCCCGGCGGTGTAGTAGACATCGACCACGAGAGCGGACGATAGCCTACACGCTTCGGACGGGAGACGCGACTGATCACAACAGGTGGTGGCTTCAGCCTCAACATCTCACTCACCCTCTGATGCTGCCGAAGACCACGGGACTACGCGGCGCGGCAGACGTCCGCGCAGCTGTTACACCGGACGAAGCATTCTTCACGGACACCTGGAGGTCCCCCAGGCGCCTCGCCGTTTCACAGGAAGGACGCGAGGGGAGCCGCCTCGTGAACAAGAGGCATGACCTCAACGTAGCCATGGCCATACGCTCGCAATGAACGCATTGACCATCCAGATAAGCTGCCTCAGCGTGTAATCGGCCCAGACACGCGAGGCAACAATCATGTCCGTTTGAAGAGGTGAGGAAACTTCTGCACCCAGAAATGCGGCAACTCCGTGCACTCAGAGGTCTTTTTTTGTCACTGGATTTGCAAGATGACTGGCACATCCAGACTTTAAAAAGGCTACCAGCCTGCAGGATTCGCTGACAGCCGCCCAAGTAAAACGCTGTCGGACAAGAGAGCAGGAACTCTTAAAATCAGGACTCTTCCTCGATCGTTCTCCAGAACTCGCAGAGGGGGTCTCCTGCAGCAGCTCAAAACGGCGAAGGCTCTGAAGCGAAAATCTGCATGTGCACTCCGCTCGTGCCCTCATATACTCACACGGTGATGAGATGCACCTGAGCACAATCAAGTGCATGCCAATATTCATTGACCTTTTGTTTAAAGCTCAAAGGCAATTGGTCTCTCTGGCGAGTTCCCATATGTAACACTGAAGTGATTCAACTGAAAGGGTAACTCATCTCACTCTTAGAATATCAGGACATACCCGGTTAATGATGTAAAAACCTGTGGTTAACATGTTTTGATGAAACATCTATGATGAATTGTTAATTAATCACAACAAATAAACCTGTGCTAAGGGTATTGCTATTAATTCAGGCTACAGCGGATGTTATTTTACACAAAAATGTAAAGCTTCCATTTTTGTAACGCGGCGCATTAAAAAAAAGAGTATAAAAGCCCAAGAGGCGAAACTCAACAGAAATCTCCATAGCAACAGTTCCGCCCAAGAGGTGACCGTGCAGTCACCATTTTGGACTGACACCAATACAGAAGCGCAATGGTATTTAAAGAGTCACAACACCCTAAAACACTTTTTTTGAGTTGTTTACAGATATATACATGTTGTACATTATTTAAAACAGTAATATATGTCACTAAAAATGTTACAAAGTGGAAATTGGTAATTTTTTGCACTTTTTGCGACCATTTCGTGCATCCGGTTTTAAATGTTACGGTTGAGCCCGTGACGTAGACGCGGCTTTTTTTTAGCATTCATTCACTGCGTGGCTTGAACAGTACCTATCTACGTCATTGGCTTGATGGCCATATTAATGCATTATTAATGAACAGTGTAACATGACGAAGGACTCGTCTAATCCAATCACAGTGCTTTGCATGAGCTATTACTTTTCATTTCCCCACGATGCGACCAGAGCTAAAGTTTGGTGGCAGGGAGAAGTGAACAACCACAGACACACACACCTGGAGCAGTGGGCAGCCATTGCTGCAGCACCAGGGGAGCAGTTGGGGGAACGGTGCCTTGCTCAAAGGCTCTCACCTCAGTCGTTTCATAATGTCTTACAGTTTTTTTACAATTTTTCAAGACTGACGAAATAACTTGACGTAGTGTAGCAACGGTTCAAAGTGGCGTCTAGGTATTTATATGTCTATGCTCTGAATCCTCTTTCACCAGTCCACCAAACTTTTACATTTGATAATGTTCAGTGCTTTGCTACAATCTGTATTGTTAAAAAACACAATCTGCTTTTTAAGGAATATTATAGTATCATGCTATTTTATCATCTCCGTCTCAATATGCGGCACAATGGGACATACGTTCACATCAGTGTTAACACAGTGGTAGAATTACACTCAACGGACACTGCACTTATTCACAATCACAAAAGAACATTATTCGCTATAAAGTCTTGCCGATTAAACATTTCATATGTGTGCTGCCCAGATGTGCTTTTCCAGCGCGTACACCTGAAGTGTGTGCACTAAAGGCCTGTCAAATAGGGCCTAATTACTGAACTAAGATATTTATCACATGTGATTGTGGTAAAAAAGCACACAGGGATAAACACAGTTGCTTGTGTCTAAAGTGAAGAAAACAATCAAGAGAAAACGTGTCCGTGATGCATGCAGCTCTTAAAGGGACAGAACTAAACATGCCGCCGCTTGTCATTAAAGGGACATGATGTGCACACATCATGTTCAAGCACTGTTTTCTTTCCTATGCTTTTAGTAACAGTATTTTACTTGCTGAATTGTGTTGTTAGCTGTATCCAAAGCCAGCCTGGAGAATTGAATTGCATTTGGTCAGGCCTCTACCTTCAGATTTGTCCAACTTGTGTGTCGCACTTGAAGCAAAAGAGGCACGCAAACCCCCTGACCACAATAAGGTAGCAATCCCTCAGGGGGAAACTGAAAAATAAAAATAAAATATAATTAATCGCGATTTTATCAATCAACCACATAACATTTATCTTAGCTGCATGGTCTAATTCACAAAAACTTTTAACCTAAAGTAAGACTTAACACACAATTAGAATATTTACAAAACTGAAAGGTTGTCTTATAATTAAGCACCAGTAATTTACATGTTAAGTCACAGCAAAGACACAGTAAGACATCCTGCATCTCAATTCACGTGAATTAAGTGGCGCGAATAACTCGAACCGCTCAAATTGAAAAATCTGAACTTTGACCAATCAGAAGCTGGATAATCTGAGACTGGATTACCATTTTTTCCCTGGTCTTCACAACTACCCAATTGAGAGACCTCCACTGTCCTGTGGGGAAAACGTTAAGTAAAATTTAGCCCATATAATCAGGAATAAGATCTAATCTGTTTTTAAAAATTTGGGGACAATGAGATTGACCAAAAATGATTACAATTTTAAATAAATCCTGTTCTTTTGATTAATGCACATTAAAAATAAATTGTTACGATATGGAGGAAAAACTATGAACACAAGAGAAAGTACAGAAAACCATAGAAGTATGAAAACTACAAAAATAGTAATAAATAAATAAACACACCTGTGGTTCTCTGTTATGGGAATCCTGTGGTACTGGAATCCATTCCCTAAAATTAAGATACATTTTATATGTTTATAATCTATTACAGTGGTTCTTAACACCCAGATTGTGCATGCTAAGCAATATAGCAGGGTTACTCAAATCTGGCCATTACCTAGCAGAGTTTAGCTCTAATCCTAATAAAAAGAGACTTAAGCAAGCAAGGGGTCTTAAATGAAAGGACACATCCTTTTAAGGCTGTGTCTTGGCTGCCATGTCATAAATCTACTTTGCAGGCAGTCTTCGTTATGTATTCTTTTGCATCTTTTCCTGAAGACGTCTGAGCAAGGTGACTCTTGTCCTCTCCTTGTAAAGATATCTCAAGTGTTTGAATCGGCTTAGCTTGACAGTATCATCAAGATTGTGGTCATCCCTGTTGCAACTCCTCCAACCCAATTTCTTCCTTCCAGTCAACTTTGCATTTAATAATGCTTTGATACAGCACTTTACTCTCTTTGTGGAGGGTGTCAGTGATTTACTATTTCCAAGTCCGGAGTTTTCTCTGTTTGATTTCAAAGAACAAGAGAAACCCAGAATTTATACTGTAGGGATTTTTATTTACTACTCCTCCTCTCCACACCCTATGGAACATGAGGCTGTAATGAGCTCTCTCTATCGCACATGATCCTTTGTGCTTTTCCTAATGACATGTTCATCTTTTGGAACTCCTGCAAGTTCTATGCCTGGTGTCCATCTTAAGGCAACTCTTGGGATCTGTTCTTGCTCCGTCCTTAAAACATGTCCAAGCCATCTTAATTGTCTTAATGTAACATCCTTAGTAATGCTCTGACTCTTGTAAAGTTTTCCTGTAAAGTTGTTGGTTGGATATTTTGTTCGCCCAAAAAAAAGCTCTTATATATTTTTGGACTGCATTATTGTTGCTGATGAGACTGCTGAGGTAGGTGAAGTCTTCCACAAACTCAAGAGGTGCTTCATTCAAAAGAATAGGTGCTGTGAGGGTGGCGTTCATGCACACCACTTGAGTTTTGGAAGTGTTGATGACAAGTCTGACCTGTTTGACATATTTGTTTGCGCATGTCAGTTTTTGATTGTATTTTGGAGAGGTTTGTTTAAAGATAGGCAAGATCATCTGCAAAGTCAAGGTCTTCTAGTTGAAAAGACAAGGTCCACTACATACCTCTTGGCTTGTCTGCTGTTGTCTTTGTTGTGATCCAGTCTATTGCAAGTAGGAAGATGATAGGAGAGATGATGCACCCCTGTCTCACTCCAGACTACAGAAAAGCTTTCAATAAGAGTGTTGTTCATAAGAACACTACACTCAAACTTTTCATGGAATGTTTTTATTATCAGGTGATAATAAAAAAAGGTGATATCCATTCTTTGGCCCCTCTCTGTTTAAGGCCCAGGACTTTTTGTGCTGTTTCAGGGTACTTTTCACAGTACTCTTATCAGTATTTTTGTTTTGTTTCTTAGTTAAAAAAAAACATTTTTTTATTTTTTTTTTAAAGTAATTATCTATGGCTAATGTTTATGTTTTATTAGAAAACATGCACATAAATAAAACAACTGTGTTTGGGATTAAAATATATTTTTTTAGAACCACTTGCAATGTACACTAAATAAAGTGAATGTATTTCATCACAACAAATTTATTTTTAGGTATGCTCTGCTTTTGGTTGTTGTTAAATAATGAATTCATAACAAATTAATTAATTGTAGCCTACCATTTCCAGTACCTGACCCGCATGGTCTTTGTTTTACCCATAACCAAACCCTAAATAAATAAAGATAATTACCACGTGTCAATCACTTTTTCCACAGGACTATATATATATTTATATATATATTGACTGGAGATGTTGCTCCCTTGCCTGACCTCGGTTGAATGACAAATGAACCTGGAAATATAAATCCAGCATCAAATAAGGGGGAGTTTCAAAACACACCGACCAATTGTGTAACCGCCTCGGGACCAATGATAGCTCAAAGCTTTTTATGAGCCAAAACGAACTCCCCCAAAAGTTCACTTTGATCAGCCGATTTGGTTTTGTTTGAAATTACGTAATTTCAGTTCGTTCTTTGAATTACATTTGGCCCTTTAATGTGGCCCTGGTGGCGACGAGCAGGTAATGGTCACTATAAGCATCTGCACCCCAATATGCTTTTACATCTTGGAGGGAACTGCACCACTTACCATTAATAATGTGGTCAATTTGGTTGATGGTTATACCATCAGGCAACTTCCATGTGATCTTGTGGATGTTCTTGTGTGTAAATATAGTTCCATCAATGACCAGGTTGTTTCACCATTGTTGTTTCTTGAGCCATGCCCATGTGTGCCTATTACCCTCTCGTAGTTGGAGTTGTCGGTTCCCACTTTGGCATTCACCTCCCAGTTATCAGAAGCATGTTATGTTGGGATCCATTAGAGACTGCCATTTGGAGTTGTTTGTATCAATCCTCTTTGTCCTCCTCCTCAACTTCATTTGTTGGTGCATAACACTGCAAGATGGTTAGTTTGCAGAACTTAGAGATGGGGCACTCTCTGGTCAATCTTTCACTCACTGGTTCACACTCCAGCAAGATTTTGTCTATGGTTCTTCTTATGGCCTGAGTGGAGGATGATGGATCCATCTTGCAGAATTTGCCGTCCAGAGCCCTTCCAATGACTTTACTCATCCCCAAGGTATCCAGGTGGTACCTCTTCATTTCACTGAGGACTTGCGCTGTGTTGGAGGTCTCATACATGGTTCGGACATTCAATGCTCTAAAGCAGATCTTGGTCTTTGGCCCAAGCAGTCCCTCCATCGCGTGGTCATACTGCCACTTAAGATGGGACCTGTTATGGGCCAGAAGTCAGTGGGTTTCCTCACTGTAGTTTCTGTAACAATTTTTTTTTACGAGTGGCGTTTTTAGTGCCACACCCCAAGCCTCAACCTGGAGGTGTGCTGTTTTTTGTCTGGCTACTTGCCTAAGATCAATCTGGTATGGTTGGACTTACTAGGAGCCAGATGCTCCCCCCAGCATAGCTCTTAAGGTCTTTGAAGCATGCAAGCCTCTCCACTATGGCAAGGTTACAGCACAAGGACAGTAGGGATAGTCATTTAATTAAACTAAAGTATGAATATTGTAATATTTTGAGATACTGGATTTTTTACATTATGGAGATTATTTGGCTGTGTCTGTGTTCTTGTGCACATTGTTAGTAAATCATGAAGAATTTCCCTTTCCCATTGACGATTTTATGGAATGGCATTCTAATGCTAATTTGCCCTGTTTGGTAAATCTGGCCAGAAATGTATGAACATCTTAGTATTGGAAAATGTGTCACTGTGCTATTTTACATAAAATATAATATGAAAATATAATATAAATATAATCAATATTTTTATAATATAAAAATGTGTTTAAACTCACGGCTTGAACTTAACAATCGCAACAACAACAGAAGCAAGAACAGCAGAGCAGATGAAGAAACCAAACAGACCCCAACAGACGGTGCTGGATTCTAGGACAGAAGGACAGAGAAAAAATTAAGTGCAAATGTTAAAGTGTAAATGTAACACTTCTGCAATGTTACTGATATTTTGAAAAGGTTGACAATTTGTTTATACAGACAGGGGATGATTCAGTTTATCTTGGATTTCCATGTCCAGAATGAATAATAATTAGATAGTAATAATAGTAGACTAAATGCTTCAAAATCAGATGGCACATAATTTCCATGACATTTTCTGGCATCTCTCTGCTGTAAAATCAGTTAAAAGCCAGACTGAAATGTTTTTGAGGTTATTTAGTCTATATATGGAAAGAAATGTACATTATTTTTGCAATAAAAGGGTGGTTTGAATTCAGCTCTGAATAGTGCTTCAACATGAGCAGCACACATTTTCATTGCATAAGAATTGTAAACAACATTTAACAAACTATAAAAACAAAAATAGTCTCACCTTGATGAACACTGATATATAGAGAACCCAATGAACTTCCATACTGGTTTGAAGTATTACAGATGTACAAGCCATTGAAGTCAGAGGAGAGGTTTGGGACAGGAAGCCTGTTGCCTTCATAATAGACAGTACGTTTATCCTCTCTGTTAAAATAGAGTCATATGAAAAATCAATTAACATATTTTGCTGGTATATGATAGCACACATGATGTTCAGTGGCAAAATGTAAAGCAAAAAAAACAGCTGGGTAACGTATAAAAATTTCAACTAACACCAGAAACACAGACTATCACAATAAGCCTAATTTTGGATTTTTTTAATGCCCATTGTCAGTCCCTCACATACAGGCTTTCGGTCACAAAACATGTGTAACGATATCCAGCTAAAGTTCCCTCGGTGTCTCCACCAGAGGGCATTCCAGCCAAAGCAGATCTATGCTCCGAACTCCATTGCCCATCATGCCTCATTCCTGGGACTGATAACTTGACACACCTGCACCCCATTCACTCATACATCTGCACCTCATTACCACACCCATTTACTGATTACACACACATAAAAGCCACGAGTGCACAACCACTCACCATGAAGTCTTGTTTTGCCCTTGCTAACATTTCTGACTGTTCATTCCCGTGTTTGTTTTCTCCTTTGGACTGTTTATCTGGTGTTTGATTGTTTGCTGCCTGCCCCGATATCTGCATGTTTCCCTCAACCTTGATTCTGTTCTGTTTGCCAGTGTTTGACCCTGCCTGTCGACCTTGAAAAAAAACTCATTGCTTATGGATCAGCACGCCTTTGACCCCCATGTTACAGAAGACTTTGAGAACACAGGTTCCAGCAGCTTTTCCAAGAGACAGAATCGTCTATTGGTTGAGGAGTATGTTTCACAATTCTGCATCCTGGCAAATCAGATACCACTTGAGGAAGGATTTGTAAAAACTGTGTTCAGTTTCAAACTGAATGAACCTATAAAATCCTGGTTTTCTGAAGTGGTGTTTTCCTGCAGTCTTCAGGACTGAGGATGCCCTCATTCTGTCCAGTTATTCTTTTACTGTGTGTTCCTCGGAGAAGGAGTGCAAATGAGATGTCACATCAGTGCCTGATACATTGGGACACGACCACAAGCTAGCCGCTGCCCCTCAGCCACTGCACAAGATGTCCGCCATGCCTCAGTCAGATTCAGAACACAAGACAGCCAGAGTCAGCAAACAAGATGGCTACCATGCCTTAGCCAGAGTCAGCCAACAAAGTGGTCACCATGCCTCAGCCAGAGTCGGCACACAAGATGGCCGCCACTCCAGAGCTGTAGCCACAGCCCAAGATGTCTGCCACTCAAAAGCCACAGCAACAGCACAAGATGGCTGCCGCCCTGGAGCCACTGCTCAAGATGGCCGCCAACATGAAGGTCAAATCCTCAGCTTCTCCGGAAGTCTCTCCTATGTCCCTGAGCTTCATGGGAATGGAATTTGAGGACACACAGACCTTCCTTGGGTGGAGAAGGATGGCATCCACCGCCTATGATGTCAATGAGGGCAGCTGGTGTTTCTAGGGTTCTCACACTAGCCATCAAAGCGGCTGTACCGTTTTCCACAGTACTTCCCATTTTGGCTGTAGCAATCTGGAGTATATGGGCCACAGACAGCTCGTCTGAGGCCACGTCTGTCTGCATCACCGCCCCCAGAACTGGAATTCATAGCCACTTTCTTTGGTCATGGCCCGCCCATAAGGCCGTTTGACCGACATGTCAAACAACCAATCACAGTTCGTTTCGTTCAGCATCATGTTTCGGGGCGTGGAAACAACAGACCGGCATGCAACAAGCCTATCAGCATAGCAAATCAACAAAGTAGAAGAAAACAAGCAATAAGTCATTGATCTGTTCTTACACGTATAACAACAATGGCGTCTGCATTACCACATCTGATTAAAACACTAATCAGTAGGAAACGTATGCAGAATTTGTTCAGAGACCTTCAAAGCATCTAAATCTAACAAACACAGATTATTTTGTGGACACGACTCTAAGGACAAAGCTGAATTTACTATTGTGCTGGAAGAGTTTGTTGGCGTTCTTCATGACACAAGTTTGGCAATCTGCACATCTTGCCGAAGTGTTCTAATGAGGTACAATAGCGTGTCCAAAGAAGTTGTATGACTGAAATTGCATATAAACGACATGTGCAGTAAGACAAGGCAGAAACGATGCGCACCATCAACGCCAACACAACTGCAGAAGAGACTTGCAATTTCTGAATGCAGCCCTGCGAGGCGTGAATTGTTCGGTCTACTGTCACCAGAGGTAAACAATACGTCAACATATCTACAGGATAATGTTGTTAGTCAAACTGTCCATATTAAGTCGTCACATAAAATGCTGAAGAGGGATGAAAAGAGACCTATGAGGACACTTGTTAATAATATTACAAGGGGACGCTACAATGCTTTGGCCAAAAATTTTATAAAAATTCCTGGCCAGTCCAAGTTGGTCATTGATGTAGTTCTCAAGCAAGTTGAGAAAGAATGCCGACATTTAACAAGCAGCAAGTTCAATTCTGTTATACAACACAGTGCACATCTTGCTGAGTTTAGGTGTGAGAAAGTGTTGGATGAATGGAGGACTGCAGCACCTACATTTCTCCAGTTCCTAAAATGTGCAAGTGCAACAAACAGTGTGACAAAGCATAACACCAAAGCTGCAAGTGTGCATAAAAGAAGACTGTGGACCAGAAAGAAGCCAGAGGTGACCATGGCTGGCCTGATACTTCTTAAAGCAAGGTCAAGATTCATGGCATCTGCTATCTACCGAAATTCCATGGTATTGAAACATGGTGGTGCAAAGAAAAGATGCATCGATAGATTCAATAGGATTGGAGATTGTGTGAATCACTCAGCAACTATAAAGATCATCAAGGAGATTGCAGAGACATGGGATGTCGGAATTTTAGAATGGAAAAAAATAATGTGTGACAGCCCAAGCCTGTCTTGGATTGGATTGATGATCCAGGTTGTAGCTCTTTGTTCCTGTCTAATCATACATACTACCGTGAATGAAGAATGAAGTGCAAGAAGTCTTCATTGACACTAGCAGTGAAAGTGAAGAGGTTTGTACTATTAGTTTTAATATTTTATATATTGACTATTAAGCACTTCACCAGCAAAGGAAAAAATAGCAATTAGGTCAGTACGACATAAAAAATATTTTTTTATGTTATTTAACTGTAATATCAAAGAGCTATTTTAACCTTATTAAATGTCATGACATGTCATTTATAGAAATCTACAATAGTCATTAAATGTGGTTATGTTAACTAATCTGTGTTTTGCACTTCATAGGACCACACAGATCATGACATAACTGCCTTTAGAAGAACTGAATCGGTCCACACAAATGGGTCGTCACCAACTGCAGTTCCGCTGGAGTGTCAGGTGAGAGATTGTATTTTGCATTGTATGTCTGTATACAATGAATAAACAATAAATGCATATAGTCTGGGATAAACAGTCACATCACTGGCCCAAAACACTAAAGTTATTTTTTTTTTTAAATGACATTATGTGATTAAAACAATTTAATGAAGTATAAGAAATTATAGTCTGCCTTGACCAAACTTTCACTACTTGGACTATTCTCCTTTCACTTCAAGCTTAATTATCAGAGAGATAACTCTTTCCAATCTTAGTAATATGTAAAGACAATCTCCGGGGTGTTACTTCACACCTAGAATGTGGGAGCGGCAGTAGGCTATGAAGTTCAGTAGGCTGGTAGTTCAGACCTAAACAGACTATCATATACATGTGAACGAAAGGCTATCACTTGCTTTATCACAATTTACATTCAAGACAAAACTTCATTTACATGTCTAGCGAGGAGATGAACGTTGGCTGTGGAGCCAATCTGATGACAGAACTCCCTCCAGACCTGCGAGATAAATTGAGGACCCCTATTTGAAACTATATCAGTTGGGAAGCCGTGAATCTTGCATACAGAGTCAAAAACTACAAGAGCCGTCTCCTTAGCGGAGGGTAATTTAGGGAGAGGAATAAAATGAGCCGCCTTCGAAAAGCGATCCACGACGGTAAGGATTAGAAGGAGGTAACCCTGTGATGAAATCTAGCGCGATATGTGACCACGGACGAGACGGGATGGGAAGGGGACGGAGCAAACCGGCAGGTACTGATGAACCGACGAATGTCAGAATCGAGCTTAGGCCACCAGAAACGTTGACGGATAAAAGCACACGTGCCTTTTACCCCAGGATGCGCGGTTAGTTAAGAGGTGTGACCCCAATGAAGAACGGCTTGGCGAAGCTTCCTAGGCACGAATAGACGGTGAGGGGGCAGGCAGAAGGTATAGTAACGTGCGAGAGAGCCCTCTTAACCCGTTGTTCAATACCCCAGACCACAGCTCCTATAACATGCCCCTTGGGCAGAATAGTGTCAGGAGAGGTGCTGTTCTCTGAAGAGCCAAACTGACGGGACAAAGCATCTGGTTTAATATTCTTATGGCCTGGACGGTAGGAAAAGGTAAAGCAGAAGCAGTCAAGAGGAAACTGGGATGCAAAAATGAAAATGAAAACACCAGAGAGAAATTGAAATCAAACCCGGCTCATGACAGTGTTGTTATAAAAAGTTATTCTTCATCAAGATCTCCAGTCTCCTCTTCACATGTTCTTACAGAAGGTTGACATAGTGTTTTGTCTGACCTGTGTTAAGTTAAAGTTAAGTTTAGGTTGTAATCTTAATTTAATGCTGTGTAGTAGTCCATGAAATTCTATTTTAAAAAATTATATCCAAATTAATGTAACAATTAAAGGAACATTTTTCATTCAAACTTTAATTTGTTTTCCCTTTCTCTCACAGGAACACACACCAAGAGTACCAGTGCAGATCACAATTTATAATTTGGATCTCACAGTAACGCCACATACAATGACCATCAGCCACCAACGTCTGGACTACCATTGGTTGCTAATGATGGGGAATCATGAACGAGTGACTGCTGAGTTCTTACCCAGAGAGAGATTTGTTTCTATAATGGATGTGCCACTGTCAGAACTTTTACCGAACTTGGAGAACAGACAGATGCTTCGCTCTGAATTTAAAGAACTGGTGGGTCGTGTAGTGGTTCAGCGTTTCACCGCATTCAAGCAGTTTTCAAACGTTTTACTATGGCACATTCCTCATATGTACAGTGACGTTATGGCCCAAAAAACGGAAATCACTCCCCTGGGACTTCTTGAGGTGGATGAGAAGGTTTCTGCAGATATGGTGAAAGCAGTGCAGTACATCAATCAGCGATATGTTCCTTACACTTCTGATCTACAAAATGGAAACAACATCTCAAAGCCTGTAGTACATGTGATTTTGGCTGGTGATCAACTGACCAAGCAGAATGCTGATGCAGCCATCAGAGCTAAATCAAATGAAGACTCATCATTTGAAAGAATGGAAGGACTTGTTCCAGTTATTGCAGATTTTCATTGTTCAATGAACTTCAATGATGTGATTTTTAAAAGATTCTATAGTCCCAGTTCACAGTGTGATGTAGTTTCATTGTTCCACCTGAGAAATATTGTCCACAGGACAAATGTGATTAAATCAGCCTTGGGGGACAACTATAGGCCATGCAACACTTTCATTCAAGATGTGTTGGACGCATTGATCATTGCCGTTGTTCTCCATCATTTCTCTTTACACACACAGGACGACATGCCAGTATCCATGCCAACATCTTTTCTGTCAAATGAGGTGAAGCAAGATTGGTTTGATGAAAAAAATCCTAAACATTGTTGACACATACATTCTCAATGAATCTCCAGAATTTCATAACATGTTGCAAGGACATCTCCAGAGTCCTCCACAGAGTACAGTTGTACCTCAACCAATTGTGTGTCAGATGCCACGTTGCAGCCATCCACCCTTTAAAAGACAACATGATCTAACAGAACATTTCAAGAAGGACCATGGCATTTATGTGTGTGATCACAAAGATAAAAATGGTGCCAGTGCTGTAGAACAGCACCAAGAAGAAGATTGTGCTTTCAATTATCACAGTGCCTTCGTAAAGATTGGGCTTTTGGAACGTGACTTCCTAGACTCTGTGAGAGAGGGTGATGGAAAAAGGACCTGCCGCCTTTTTTAAATGCTTCATTTTAAAGAGGCCAAGAGGCACTGAAATTACAATTTGACACGTCCACGAGTGTCCCAAAGAATGATGTGGAACAGAACTGTAAATGTTACTGGGGGTGCTGGCAAAAATGTGGCATTGGATCTGAATTGCGAGCATTATGTTCGTTACACAAAGGATGCCATTGTAAGAATGCTTTGATCTCCCGCTTACACAAAACCTAGAGAGCTTCTCGAGGTGCCAACCAGAACAATAAAACAATTTACATCTCCAATCTGTGGGAAAGATCTGGAGAAGAC
>JAUMHQ010000076.1:2004899-2017135 GCA_032361165.1 Enteromius paludinosus | reverse complement strand
CGCTCAGGCAGCGAGACGGCCTCGGGAAAGCGCTCAGGCAGCGCGACGAGCTCTGGAGGGCGCTCTGGGAAGCGCACCGAGGAAGCTGCAGACGCTGGAGGGCGCACGGACGGCGCGGGAAACGCTGGAGTGCGTACGGGAGGCGCGGGACACGCTGGAGTGCGTACGGGAGGTGTGGAAGACGCTGGAGAGCGCTCGGAAGGCGCGGCAGATTCTGGGAGGAGTGTGGACATAACGAGCCCGGAGACCGGAGTCAGCTCACCCTGCCACATGTCCAGCACGTCGCAGACAGCTATCCGTGGCACCGGCGTGGGCAGCGCAGCAGGCCTTGGAAAGCGCGTCCGGGGTTTAGGCACCGGACGCTCACTCGGCGCTGGCACGATGTTTTCAATGAGCGCGGGCTCGCTCAGGTGTTCGGGAGGCGCAAGCTCGTTCAAGCGCTCAGGAGGCGCGAGCTCAGGGAAGCGCTCGGAAGGCGCGAGTTGAGGTTTAGCTGGGCAGAGCATGGTGATCATCAAGGAATGCGCTGGTTTGGAGTGGCGCTCGGGAAGCGCAGGCACATCCTCGAGCTCAGGACGCACGTGAACCTTTCGCCGCCGAACAGCCATCCGAGAGCCGGGTAATTTAGGGACTGGCCCGCAGATCCTTTCCCCGGGAACGGGATATGGCGGAAGCCCACGAGCCAGGCGATCCCACACAAACTCGCCCCACGTCATCCTCTCTTATCTTTTTAAGGTCGGTTATTCTGTAACGTGGATGGTGTGGAGGCAAGAGCAGGAGACGTTGGAGTAAAATAAAAAGTAATTTAATAAAGTTGAAAAACTTGGAGTAGTATCCACAAAATATTAAACAAGCACCAACAAGCTAACATATACGACACCAACCTTACATTTACAATAACCGACAAACACTGAACTGAAAAGACATGGGTTATATACAGAGGGAGACTAATGACGAGACACGATACAGCTGGGAAGGTAACAGGTGGAAGGGATGAACTAATAATGACAGCAAACACAGGAAAGACCATATAAGGGCAAACAGGAAGGAAGACAGGAAGACATGAACTGGAACGAAACCAAGAATACACCAAAACACAGACATAAACAAACTAGACATGTTACAACAACATAACATTAAAAGAGACTTGCTAAACAGCTGTAATAAACATTGGAAACAAATACCTCTCTTTTCTTATTAAAGTTATGGCAATGCTAACTATTTCAAGTGGATTGAAGAAATAATTTGTATAAATTAATAGATTAATAGAATAAATTAATTAAATAAAATCAAAACGTTTAATTTTTATTTCAAAGGTTACTTAATTTAAATAAGAATGATTTGGTCAATATGTTGCTCTTTTTCACGATGGTTAAACTCAAATGTTTTGTTTTATATTGTAGACTCTACTTAATTTTTTAGCATACAGTAAAATAAATAATACTGATTTTTACCAAATCAAAATAACAAAAAGTTCACTAAACTCACAAAAAGTAGTTGGAAAATGTTGCCTTAATTTTTTTGAGTTGAATCTAAGTAACAGTTTTTATAGTGTACAGTTATTTTCTAGTCAAGTATTATTGTTGTTGTCACTAAAAGTAAGTGTCTAAATGTAAATCTGTCCCGAGCAACAAACTACTGAAAAACTCTGCGGTCCTTTTGATATTCTTTTCACATTTCTAGCACTTGGCTAACAAAATGGTGGCAGACTGAGCATATGAATGAGCACTGTTGTTTTTGATGTCTTACTGTACATCTGAGAATCGAGAATGGACCTGCTGCTGTTGACAATCAAACACAAAATTGAGTAAAGCAGCAAACACAAGATGATTTCAGAAGCACAGAGAAGGGAGGGTGTGGAGCCAGAGGCAGACTCCTTCTCGTCCTTGAGAGGAAAAGGAGTGAAATGGGTTCTGAATCTGAAAATGTAATATTCCCAAGGAAAATAGTCAAGGTCTTGCATGTGTTCAGTAGCAGAATGCAGAGTGAAACAGGCTGATAATAGTGATGGAGAGGTGAGGAGTGTCAAACAAATAGGTCTCAACCCCAAAACAGTGAGATTAATACCTAATGGACTGTGAAGCCAATATATGCAGCTGTTTTGTCTGATGTTGAAAATGTACAAAGAGTGTACAGTAGAGGTCATCGCTACCTCAAGGTCAGATTTTGCCTTTAAAATGCTGTGACATGTTTTTGAGATGCTGCCATACAGTAAGTGCTCATTCATGTTTATTAATTTCCTAATTAAAACGTGCAATGCAGTCAAAGGATTTTGTCGGGAATAAAGTAAATATGCAATTTCCTACTTGAAATAACAAAAACTAGAAGCTTTTAGTTCTATTGGAAGAGCACAGGATGGCCTTTTTTGCGGAAGCAAAAAGAATGTCTGTTTAAAACATCCATACATTTAGTTTTATGGAGTATGAATAATTTACAAAGAAATTGGACCCACTTCGGTTTTATGAGTAAGGCCTAAGGTGTAGGCTATAATTAATACTTAAAGGTCACCGCACAATTTTTGGCTGATGAAATATTGACATTGTGTCTCTGTGATCATGGTGGTCCTGTGTCGTACAGTGTTAGAGGTTCAAAGACGGTCATTGTCATGAGAAAGGAGAGCCTACGATACAGCAAACACAGTCTCACGACCAGTTTGTACGTATTCGTATGAGGTGACAAATTCATGCTAATTTGTGCGACCTCAATCATTTTGTACAATTTGTCTAAAACCACATGACGTGTAAGTTAAGGGGTGGTGTTAGGTTATGTCATTCATACAAATTCATAATAGATAGCAACCTCGCAAAATATGTACGCATTGCTGTTAAAATTTTTAATTGAAACTTTTTTTGTAAAGTTTTCTCTGTTCATCAGCACACCAGATGCAGAAAGCTAATGTGATGATACAGTATAAGTCATCACTTGTAGAAGCAAACTAAAATGGCATTGATGTTTCAAAATATTTTTTTTTTTAATTTTTTTTTTTATGTTGGCTTTTGTTAACAGTATTGTTTAGATTTAGGGTATGGATAGTTTTCACCATGGCAAATATTCTTAACCTTTTTTTTTTACAGTGTAGGTTTTGTGGAATACAGTATCCACAGCTTTGAATTATTTTGAAATATCCAGTTACACTTTATTTCGATAGTCCATTTAGACTTTCTACTAACTGTAAGTAACTTTGTAATTACATTTCAACTAAATTCTCATTTATTTACAACTACATTGTCTAGTAGCTCTCAGAGTAAACTGTGAGGGTAGGTTTAGGGTTAGTAGAATAAGTTGACATATACTAGTATGTGTGTAGTATGTTGTAGACCAAAATAAATTGTTAAAAGATATTAAGCAGTCAGTCTGCTAATACTCTAATGACTGCTCGATTACATGTAGTTGCAAAGTTACAGACTGTTAGTAGAATATCTAAAGTTGACCAACAAAATAAAGTGTTATCAAATATCAGAGTGAGAGTTGTGGCTGAAGTATTTTAATATGCATCTAGGTTGCGCATAGTGATTTACTGTAATATTGTTTGTTTTGACTAAACATAAAATTGGCATAAAATCATTTAAATAAATTTGTTTCTTATTAAAAAGTTAAGAATTTAAATATTGCTTTTATAATACTAATTTGCTGAATCGGTTTGTGTATATCCATAAATTAAACATGAGTTTGGAAATGATAAATGTTGACCCAAAAATCAGGCAATTCATTAAATTAAACAGTTACAGTTTTCTGCATATCTGTGTTGCTTATTTAATACAAACTAGAGTATCTATAACTTTGGAAAAATTATTTTTCCCTCAATTGTGTGTTTTATCTTCCATTCGAACACTCCTTGGAGGTGAATAGTGCACAGCACTGCGACTTAACGATCCTTTAATAAATCATGAAACACACACACACCTCAGTCCCCATTATCTTTATGAGTGTATAAATTGAAGGTCGTGCTGTACCTGGGGAGCAGAAATTTCTCATTGCTTCTATCTCTATCTGCTCGATCTGTTCACCTCATTCACCTCTCCATCCACCTCTATGTCTCCGCAGCGATATTACACATGCAAAGTTTTATTTATCTTTATAAAAAAATGTCACGCTCACCAACTGTAGGTGGTCGTCTATCTCTGGAAGTAAACAAACTCAGGGTGCCATACACTTGCTGGGTTGTGTAAGGGTTCTCATAAGAGATGTGCATTTATGTGCAAATGCATTGCTTGTGCTATTGCAAAGTCCCACTGTGATATTATTCATGGAGAACCAAATCTACCGAGGTTTCTAACGGCTGTTGCCTCTCTCTGCCTTCTGGGATATTCATGGACCTTTCAGTTGAAGAGTAACGTCAAACAAGTGCTTTGTTCTAATAACTCCCACTGACATCAGTACACCTTCCACTTCACACCTTTATGTACACAGCTCAAGGTAGCTGCAGCCATTGAAAAATCCCCCAATGGAGCAATTAATAGGAATCGTTTAACCTTTACCTCTGTCTTCCCAGGGAAATCATTGTGACCTCATAACCCAGGTCATCAATACACTGTCAATATGTCTCGCCATTTCAGTGGTTTCTGCTTTCCCCATTTAGTCAGGTTTTTATTAGGGAGATGTCTTTGTAAGCCCTAGCACTGCCCTTATGAGAAGATCGATTCTGCACACATGTTTTTCTTCAGATGATCTGAATCTGTTCTTTTAATTAAGTTGCTTAGCTCAGCAACCTGCCAAGAATGATTGAATTTGCAGTGACAGCTTACACCCCTTTGGCCCCCTCTGACCAGAGGCATTTCCACAGGCCATATTGTAGGCAATTGTATATCAAATAATAATGCAATGTGTTCAATAACACATTGATCAGTTTGTTT
The DNA here is from genome assembly GCA_032361165.1 of Enteromius paludinosus. Lineage (NCBI taxonomy): Eukaryota > Metazoa > Chordata > Actinopteri > Cypriniformes > Cyprinidae > Enteromius > Enteromius paludinosus. Next base: position 2,012,282 of record JAUMHQ010000076.1, on the reverse strand, counting down.
GTTTTTTTACTAACAATGATAGTGCTCTGTGTAAGTTCATCTATCACTTGTTAATTCTCCAACAAGTTAATAGTCAGTCAGTTTGTCATAGCTAGTCCAAATGGAATCTGCAAGATGACTTAATGTCCCTATTAAGCTTGTTTGGATATTACCTTTCTGTTGTTGTTTAATAATGTGTTACATACTAATTTTTTCTTTGCATATAAAGGGTAGTTCACCCAAAATGAAAATGTTGTCATTAATTACTCACCCTCATATCATAAATTATTAAGATATTATTGATTAAATCTGAGCTAACTAACTCTACATAGACAGCAATACAATTGAAACAATCCAGGTCCAGAAACGTAGTAAATACATTGGTAAAACAGGATGTGACATCAGTAGCTCAGGTTCAGTTTTGCGACACTCTGAGAATTATTTTTTTTTTGCACACAGAAAACAAAAATAACATATTTTACTCTTCCACCATTTTAGAGATTGTATCCCAGTGCATGCGTGCGGTTTCTTCTATAGGCATAACAAACACAGATTATGTTTCTAAACATGCTTTCCCCCAGACATAAACAAAGCTGATAATGTAAAATATGTTTAAGCATGTATATGTGCTGCCATACTCTCCAAAATGGCAGAAGACGTAAGTTAAGGAAGCAAATGATTGAGTAAATTGTTATTTTTTGTTTTCTTTGAGCAAAACAACGTATTCTCCTAGTGTCGCAAAACAGAAGTTAAGCCACTGATGTCACATGGACTGTCTTAAACTGATGTATTTACTACGTTTCTACATCTGGGATCATTTCAGTTGTATTGTTATCTATGGATTCAAGATTCAAGATTCTTTATTTGTCACATGTAGCTGGTATAACATACAGGGAAATGTTTTGTAGGGTCAGATGGCTCTACAATTTCATCAAAAATATCTTAATTTGTGCTCTGAAGACGAACAAAGGTCTTACGGGTTTAGAATGACATGAGGGTGAGTAATTAATGACAGGTTTCATTTAGGGGTGAACCCTTTAGATAATTCTACTAATTATCTGTTGGCCCTTTATAAACTATTACTTGTTGATTAATGCAGACTGTGTTGTTCTACTACCTTGAGTAAGTGTGGAGTGAGATTTTGGTGCTGTTCAGTCAATGTGTATTCAAGTGCTGAAGAATCCTTCAGAGCTGATTTGTAAGCTGAATTGCATTTCATTTGATTGTGTAAATAGGCAGAGTTTTAACTATTTTTGATTTATGCCTGCAGTTTAGGCCAGGGAAAAGTTAAATTTGATAGTCAATTAACAAAAATATGCAAGTAATTAACAATGCATGCAGAGAGATTAAAGAAAAAAAAAAACTGCATTCAGTTATGACAGCCACCTGTTGGGGACCAATGAAGTTGTTTTTCCTTTAATAGCAATAGATCCCCAGCTTGCATGATGCCTTTAGCTGGGTAATTTATGGCTTATGCAGGGCAAACGGTACCGTGGTGCTGCTGATCATTATTCATCTCAGCACAAGTTCTCAAATGTGTCCCAACAGACTGCAGATACAGACACAGGCCAGTTGCTTTTGCTGAGCTTTCAACTTAACAGTAGCAAAGCACAGAGATTAATCCTGTGAAAACAAAGATTTTTGAAAATTAAATGACAAGATGCAATTTTCCACCCCGCTGGCCTGCTGCATGGGTGCTGAAAGCAGACAGCTCAGCTGACGGGGTGTGGTGTGCATATGTGCATGTGGGATTTCACTCTGATTTACAAGAAGGGGTGAAATACGCATTTAGAACAACATGCCACATTGTGAATACAACAACTGTTGTAATCTTTTATTCAAGCCATGACTGTAATGTGGTTCTGTATGTGTTTATATGTATACATATATACTTCATATATATATATATATATATATATGATGCGGGTGATGGTTGAAGTCTTCTGTTGATGAAAAGGTTTTTTTGTTTTTTTTGTAGCCAACCCACTACTGTTCACTTAGAGCATGATGGACTTTTCTGAACTTATTCATGACACAGGCCTCAGGCAGTGGTTCAATATGCCTTCCGAAACCTTTAAAAAAAATACTGTCCCAGCATTTTATAAATACCACACCTTATGATAAATTTATAGATATTACAAACCATGCATGCACTTAAACCTTCGTACAATATTGAAATAATCGGAGCTATTTTTGGACATCTAGTCAGTTTGAATATGCTGAATATTGGCGTTATGCTAAGTGAGAGACTGCTGACTGCTGGTGTTTTAAAGTTGCACTAATGCAGGGGTGGCGAACTCCGGTCCTGGAGAGCCACAGCCCTGCAGAGTTCAGCTCCAACCCTAATTAATACTCACCTGCCTGTAGCTTAAGTAACCATTCAGACCTTGATTAGCTTGTTCAGGTGTGTTTGATTAGGGTTGAAGCCAAACTCTGCAGGGCTGCGGCTCTCCAGGACTGACGTTCGCCACACCTGCACTAATGTGATAGCTAAGTAGAAGTTCACACACACTCATGGTCCTTCACCGCTGAGGTAATTTCCAGTGACAGGTCAGTTCATGTCATGTCATTGCTTGATTTAAGAATAAAAATAAATAAATAAACAAATGCTGGTCAAAGGGAGATACTTCTTTTTCCTCATTGGTCTGATTGATTACAATGGATTCTGGTTCTCTACATTCTTCTCTTCCAATCTCTTTAGAGGGCACTTGAGTAACTATGGGGAAGGCATGCTGATTAGGCGGCACACTCCTGTTTGAACCTCCTGCATAGATATGGTGTCTGGCTCATTCAATTATGTGTTTCTGAAAGCACTCTAACACATTATTACAGTAAGCCTTTGATCTATTCTATCCTAATCTTGTGTAGGAAGGCTTTTTACCTTAGGTTTCATCATTATTCTTTCAGTTTAAACATTGCCTTACTAACATAATGAATAATTAAATCATTTAATTTATGACTTGTGCCTATGATTTGTCCTACACATTGTATAGACACTTGTAATGTCAGAATAGAATGAGCTTCTCCAGCTGAGCCTGGTTCCTATCTATTCCTACTTTGAGCTACAAACTGAAATATAGTTTGTTCAGTAACTTTGTAAAATTAAGGAATATGTTTTCATGGAATTAGTTTAAGGCCTGTAAAAATAATTTGCCATATACTGCTCAGACATATGCAGCTCTACTACAGTGCGAGCCATCAAAACATGTCACAATGTGAGGAAGCAATTACTATAGTTAATATCTAAAGTGGACTAATGAAATAATGTTATGTATGTTCTTCACTTTCTTGTTATCAATCTTATTATATGTTTTTTTTATATATATATTTTAATTTATGATCAGTAGTTATTTATGTAGTTTGCCATTAATTTATATAATTTATATTTCACTTTTTTATGTTATGATTGTGGAGTTTCATATATATATATATATATATATATATATATATAAGATAAAAAAGTGAAAAAAGTGAAATATAAATTATATAAATTAATGGGAAACTACATAAATGACTACTGATCATAAATTATCTATTGTGTATATATGTATGTATATATATATATATATATATATATAAACTATATATAAAATATATTTAATTTTTTTAACAAATATTTATGTGGGTCACCTTCAATTGGATTGAACATAATTCAGTTGAGTTGTTAGAAAATTGTTCTAGAATTTTGTTGCTTGAGATCATTTTAACAAAGCAGAGTGAAGGCAGCAGTGTAGGAAGAGAAAGGGGGAATCAGACTGGGACATGACTTAGGTCAGATCTGAAATGGGCCCCTATGAGCCAACATCTCGTACATGTTCTGAGCATGTGCACAGTCCACTATTCTGCACATAATCAGCAAGATCAGGCCCTTCCTAAAACAGCATGCTTCACAGCTTTTTGTCCATGCCCTTGTCATTTCTAGGCTATAATACTGCAATGCTCTTCTGGCTGGGCTTTCTGGAAGCACAATAAAACCTCTACACATGATTTAGAATGCAGCAGCACGACTGGTCTTCAACATGCCCAAAAGACCCCATGTTACATCTCTATTTATCTCATTGCACTGGCTCCCGGTTGCAGCTCGCGTTATATTCAAGACATTGATGCTTGCCACAGGCTCTGCACCTGCCTATTCCATTTACTATTACAAATCTACTGTACATCCTCTCCAGAAGCCTGAGATCTGTGAATGATTGACACCTCGAGGTACCATCACAGAGAGCCTCAAAATCACTCTGCAGAACACTCTCATTCACTGTTCCTGGGTGGAATGATCTTCCCACCACTATCCAGAATGCTGGATCCCTCCCAATATGAATGAGCTGAAAACTCATCTTTTTTGACACTACCTGACTTTATCCTAAAGTATTAAAAAGTTTTTACTAAAGTAAGAAACAAAAAAAAAGAATAATAATGTTTCTCTTTACTTTCCGCTTGTACTAATTTTAACAATGAAAAAGGCTGGTATTAAAAGCACTTTCTCTATCTGTTTGTCTCTTTAAGATGAATTCCTTAATATATTCCCCAATTGTAAGTCACTTTGGATAAAAGTATCTGCAAAATGACTAAATGTAACTTTGACAGAATTCTGGGATAGATAATACCACAAAAAGCTAACAGCTTTATTTCCGTAGTCTACTTTAGACATTGTGCTCAAGTAACGTTGCAACTAAATGTCAACCATCTCTTATCAGAGTATTAGCGGACTGTCTGCTTAATATTATTATTTTGCATTTAATATTACATTTATTTTCCCCCAGCTGACATTCTACTGACTATAAGTATCTTTTCAAATACAGTTCAACTTATTCTGCAATTGACATTCTACAAAAAAACTATAATAAAATGTATCTGTCATGTAGTTGCAAAGTTACTTAAAGTTACTACAATGTCTAAAGAAAACAATTTGAATAAAGTGCAACTTTTAAAAACTGTCTTTGCATGAATAAGAGTTAACTTTAAAAATAATAATAATAATAAAGTAATTGCTTTGCTGATTTGGTTCACATCTGGATGTACAGTTTTAACTCCTCAAACAAATTCTGCTCATAGATATTAATTTACTTGCTACAACTCTACAAAGCCAATCAAATCAAGGATAATAACATGTACTTCCTTTAAATGAAAGATAATGCATTAGTGAAACAGAAATCTCTTTTGTCAACAAACAAAAAATACCCTTTTTTCCTGTCTTTTTTTTTTCCTCAATTGACTTTAAAGGTTACTTTGGCAATAAAAGTAAAGGCCAGTGCCTTTCTCAAGAGCACCCTGATTAAACTCTGAAATGGGGATTGTACAAAGTGAAATAGATTTTTGGTTCCTCTCCTTCACGTACACAGTGAGTGCCTGGTCTGATCCATATCTGAAGTAATGACCCCCTCGTTTCTCTCGGCACCTACCCCCCAGGAAGGTCCTGCTATTGTGCCAGTGTGTTATTGACTCGTCTAAGAAAATCAGCAAACACAGAGTAATTGGTGGAGCTGGAGGTTCCCCTCAAGCGCCCTCCTTCTTTGACAAGCCAAAGATAAATAAAAGAGGAGGAAAGTGATGAGAGGGGCCTGGAGCCACACCAGATGAGGAAAAGCCACAAAGGCGGGCAATGACACACATATCAATGCAGCCCCTGCAAGGTAAACAATGACTACTAATTATGAGCTGAAGTTTTAATTAAGACAAGGCTATACTAATTACAGCCCTGACAGCGATGATTGAGTCTGAGATTCCATGTTCTGATTAGTCAGAACTGTCGGAAACCCTTACTGCTGGGGCTGGAGACGATGATAAAATTACCTGCCCTTTCTCAGCAGTAGTGCCGCTCATCATCCTCAACTTCAAGCTCCTGCCGGTGCGCTGAAGATGACACAAGTGAACTGTGGACAGACGAAATGATGTGGAGCTGATCTGTGGCATGGCTCTTCATCGTGTTCTTAATCTTAATCAGAAATATCCACTTTGTAAGGAAAGACAAAAGTAAATAAAGGTTAAGGCTGGAATATGTTTAATTAATCGAGTCAGAACAAGAACGTATTATAATTTTAAAATTAATATACCTATAGCCCTCTTAAGAATTCTGATGTACACATGGGATGAATATGAATGCTTTCATGGTATTATCTGGCCCAGTAAGTACACAATGAAAGGGAAATTGGTTTCAACCTCATTGGGTTACCTCTCAGGGAGTCAGAATGCAAAGTTTTTATTAGTCTGCTGTGAAGTAAAGTTACCCTTTCAGTCGAATCACTTCGACGTTACATATGGGAACTCGCCAGAGAGACCAATTGCCTTAGGCTTTTTACTAAAGGCCAATGAAAATTGCTGTGCACTGATTACGCTCAGGTGCACCTCATCACTGCGTGAGCATAAGAGGGCATGCGCACAGTGCACATGCAGACTTTTGCTTCAGAGCCGTTTGTGTCTTTGTGGCTTGCTGATCCCCTGCTGTATCCTGACTTTGGAGTTTGCTGTGGAGATTGTGATTGGAAAACATCAAAGAAGTTCCCGTACCTGCTCTCTTCGTCTGACAGCGTTTATGGGCGGCTGTCAGCGGATCCCGCGAGCTGGTGGCCTTTTTAAAGGCCGGCAGTGCCAGCTTAGCTTATCCAGCGAGCAAATAAAACCCAAGTGCACGGAGTTGCCGCGTTTGGGTCTCCCTGGGCGACCGGGAAAAAGAGCACAAATTTCTATACGGTTGGTGAAACATTCTGTAGTGGGATGTCGATCCGGGCGTGCGTTGCTGGGTGTGGAAGTTTCCTCACCTCTTCAGATGGCCATGAGCGTTGTCTGTCATGTCTGGGCCGAGAGCATGCTCAGGCAGCGTTTGTGGAGGGATCATGCGTTCATTGCGAGCGTATGACCCTGGCCACGTTGAGATCCCGCCTCTCACTCGTGGGACAGCTCCCCTCGCGGGCTTCCCATGGCAGTAGAACGTTGGACCGTTCGCGGTTCACGCAAGCTACGGCAGCTGGGGGATCTCCAGCTGACCGTTGGATGTGCCTCGTCCAGTGCAAGATCTGCGCGAGCCACTCATGCACCACGTGGTCCCGTGGAGTTTCCAAGGGAAACCGCTCCCCCTGCTGAACCAGGCCCGAGTGTGTCCTTTGGAGCTCCTCGAGAGGTAGTCCTGTGTAGTCACAAGCGGCTGAAATCGCTGCGCGCTGTTTATGTTCCAGGGGTTCTCAACCGTGCAGCAGACCAGCTCTCACGGCAGACCAGCCACCCTGGAGAATGGCGGCTCCACCCCCAGGTAGTCCAGCTGATCTGGAATCGCTTCGGAGAGGCCAAGATAGTGGTGATTCCCTGTACGAGTCCCCTCGGGCGCTCGGCAGCAATGCACTGGCATGCAGCTGGCCTCCGGGGCTCAAGTACGCCTTTCCCCCAGTGAGCCTCCTTGCACAGACACTGTGC
>JAUMHQ010000076.1:1875450-1892441 GCA_032361165.1 Enteromius paludinosus | reverse complement strand
CTCAGGTGCTGTCCATTTCTTCTGATCATCCTCGAGATGGTTCTACACCTTCATTTGAGTCCAGCTGTGTTTGATTAAACTGATTTGACTTGATTAGAAAAGTCACACACCTGTCTATATAAGACCTTACAGCTCTCAATGCATTTCAGAGCAAATGAGAATCCTGAGGTCAAAGGAACTTTTCTTTTTTTTTTCTTAATCTGCAAAAATGTCAACAATTCTGAGTTTTTCTGTCAATATAGGGTGCTGTGTGTAAATTCATGAGGAAAAAAATGAAGTGTGACAAATTTAAGGGGGTCTGAATACTTTCTGTACCCACTGTATACTCATTATTATAGGGATTTGTACACTCTGTCTGCTCAACAATTCCAACAATTCTGCTGTTCTCATCTTATCAAAATACAACACAAAGCTGACACAATAAACAGGGACGTGTGAGGGGTCAAGGGTCAGGTAAGTCCTCAGTATGTTCATGAACAGACTGACCTCTACACCAAATTCCCCTCTTTGTTAGAAAATAAAATCATTGAACTTCAAACTACTTTTGAAATGAGCGGAATTAATCAACAGGATTTGAACTTTTGATTAACCACAAACATGTACATCCACTCTGTAGACTAGATGCTGTTTTGTGTAGCATAATAAGCTTACTAATGACTGTCTCATATCCTTTTACCCTTTCAGGAATAAACATTAGTCCAAACTGACATTGATATTGTGCATACACTGTACTTGTCGTAGCATGCCAAGTATTGACTGATTCTGAGCCATCAGTGACTGTCCCCTGGATCAATATTCACTGCAGCTACGACTATACAATGTATCTATGTGTGTGTGTGCACTTAGGTATTGAATACTTAATCTTTTTGGGGTATCAAAGTGTGACTTCAGAAATTTTTCTCACAGAAAATAAATAAACAAACAAATATGTACTAAGCATGACCGGGGGGTGGACAACATCTCATAAAATGTCATATTTTCCTCGTGAAATCCTACCTTGGCTCGAATCTGACCAGAAGTGGACACTTTTCGGATGAGTTTGTGCGAGGTCTCCTCGGGCTCCCCGTCACTGTCCGATGATTCCTCACCTGCCTCGGCTTGAGGGTCCGGAGAGGTCAGGGACTCCCGGACATAAAGAACATTTGGATTGAGCTTTGAGGCCATGACTGTGCAGGGGACACTGTTTTCACAGCACTCGTCTCCTCCTTCGTGCCAAGTCAGCTCTGAAACAGAGAAAGCATTGCTCAATGGCAGCCAACGGTATTGATTCCCAAAGAGACTTGTTCTTCTTTCATTTTAAAGCTCTATGAACTATAGCGTTCATAGCAAATTCAGTTCCTCTATTTTGATCGTGCTGAGCGTTAAGGCCGACAAAAGAAACCACAGCACAAACCAAAAGACGGTTAACAACAACAGGGGATTACTTTGTCTATTGCACAACAGTCTTAAGGGTCACTAAAAAAAGGATATCTGAGGTGACAAAAAGAAGAATCTTCTAAAACACAAGATCTTGTGATCTTTGAGTTCGTTTTGCTTTCATGCAAAAAGTGGTGTAACAAAAAGTAAAAGTACCAAAATGTTGAAATATACTGTCACATGACGACAAATGGCAAATTGCTTTGACAAATTAAATGTTTTCAACTTTTTACATATTTGATTTTAAAACCAAATGGCACTTTTTTTTATGCATCCCTTATTCCTGTATATAGAGAGAAAGAATGACATCAGCATCATCAGACATTTTACCTTAAACCTCACAGAATCAAATATCCAAATCGATTTCAAGGCTAATCATGCAAAACGCATCCAGGACATTTTTATGAATTGCTTTTTGCATAACAATAGATCCAGACAAAATAATGAGCGACACGCCGTTGACCCTTATGCAGACGGTGAAGCCCATTAGCGCTCAGAATCGATAGAAACCCATCTGACATAATCCACAGACGGTCGCTGTCAGGGCTTCGAGAGATACATGAACTCGCTGACTGTTGCGCGTGTGTTCACAGCTGCGCATTCGTTGCGCTTACAATCGTTCGTTTCGGCGACACTCCGTTATCACCTTTCTCGCCGTCAATGTAATTAAATCGCCCCTTGCCCCCAAAACGTTGCCTTAACGTGTCTCCACAGACAAAACGCGACGCTTTCTGCATCGGACTTCAGTTTATGACACACACACACACATCTCCTGCAAACATGAAATAACTACCTGTTATGATGTCGCGCGTCGGCTGTCTACGTGTGAAAACGAGCAAGTCGCTTTGCAGGGCAATAAAGACACGTTAGAGTGAATAATGCCATTACTAATATTTAAACCCAAGCGTCTAATGGATTTGAGGAGATTATATTGACACGGATATCTCTGACTCAGTAACACACCAGCTGTGTTCTCGTGTCTTTCAAACCAAAAACAACCGTGTCGTGGGCAGTACATTTACAATTTAGCGAAATCACGAGAGCGGCGTCCTCCGGCTTCGTCAGTTGAATAAAACCGTTAACGGTTTGATTCATTGAATGCTCGCGGCGTTCGGCCATCACTTTCTGAATTGACAAATAGACTCAACTGTCACTCTCGCGCATGAATCCGCCTGCAGCGCTAGTTCAGACTAAATGAAAAGGTGGACGTGGATGTGATGTTTTACCTCTGTGGTGCGTTGTCGGTTCCCGTTGACCCTCGTTTGCGTGTTCTTGTTGCTCTCGCGCAGCGCGGTGAGATACTGTCAAATCTGCTCCTGTCGCGCACATACGCGCGCGTACGCATAGCATCGGATAAGATTTGAATCGAATGGGAGGGGTGAGCGTCTGTGTGTCAGCACATCTGGATGGCTCGACAACAGATAGCCTACCTAAGAAATGTTTGAGGGATTAATCCATCACATACTGTCGTTGGACTGCGGTTCTCTGCGCAGATATGCAATGCTTCGGTCCCGAAACTTCTGACTGCTGGGTGTTAGTATGAAGGAAATCCTTCCGACTTGTTGCTACATGTTGAGCCAATTTACAATGTTCTGACAATTGATGGGTTAAGTAGCCTAGTCACAGCACCACTGGACAAAAAGGTATTTTGTGCTATCAAAATATTCACATACCTTTTTCGATGAGAGGAATTTAAAAATCAATTGGATATTGGTTCACAGTGAGTTTTCTTTACACTGCAGTGGAAACCTTATTGACTTTAGGAGCAGTAAAACAACTGGTGATGTCAAAGTAATGCAGTTAACTAGCTAGGAACAGCACACTGTAGTACACTAAACCGAATTAATTTGGTGTAGCGGGAAGTTCAAAAGAGAACAGACTCATATATAGTAGGCCTATATAGACCACGACTCATGTCTTGTAGCTATCAGTCCTCAGTCTCCTTCAACCAGCATCATAACTTACAGTGCCCTCCACAAATATTGGCACCCTTGGTTAATCTGAGCAAAGGTGGCTGTGAGAATAAATTTGCATTGTTTATCCTTTTGGTCTTTCATTAAAAAAATGTACGAAATTCTAACCTATCACTGAATTAAAACAATTGACAATGGGGAGAAATTCTTGTGATGAAATAAATGTTTTTCTTCAATACTTGTTGACCACAATTATTGGCAGAATGAGTAAAATATCTCAAAAGTATATTCCCATTCATATTCACAATTTTGAGCACTACAGGGGGATTACGAACATGAAAATGTCCAGCCATGGCTTCCTTGTTTCACAGATATTATGTATAGCAGGGAAAACACAGCCCAAATTCCCTTAATCATCAACACAATGAGAAAAACAGTGAAGTGGCTTTAAGAAAAGAGCTAGAGCAATGAAAATGTCCATTTCCACCATCAGGGAAATAATTAAGAATTTCCAACTTGCAAACTGCCTGGAAGAGGATGTGTGTCTTTATCATCCAAGTTTTTTGATGTTGTGTGCCTATATTTCAGCTGAAGGTCCTGAACATCTTGTTTAGACACATGGCATCATGGATTCTATCAAATACCAACAGATAAAAATCAATAATTCACTGACTCTAATGGGCCATGGTTGGGTCTTCCATTGGGACAATAATCCCATGAATAATTTTCAATTGTTTTACTTCAATGGTAGGTTAGGATTTTGAGAATTTTTTGAATGAAAGATCAAAAGGATAAACAATGCAGATTTATTTTCACAGTCACCTTTGCTCAGATATACCAAGGGTGCCAATATTAGTGGAGGGCACTGTATCTAAATCCCAGTGTAGATCACTGAATTACCAAATCTACATTATCTCATCTTGTTTCAAAAATTACAAAGTTGAATGATTTTAACCTGAATTAATGATATGAAAGGCTAATATAGTAATACAGAATATATTCACTCTGATGTTCTGAGACCAGTTTTAAATCAAGAGGCCAGTAAACAATCTCTAAACTCCTGTCATCTTCCCTGACTTCTCTTGGAGCGGTGAGTTTTGACATAGTCATTAAAATAAACTATAGCATTCATTTTATGTACTGTAATTCCGTTTTTGCATCTACATTCACAATAGTGAGCTCTTATGGTTATGAGCTCCTGAGCATTGCACATCCACAATGCCTTAGACTGATGCAAATTTGTTATTAGATTGACACGAAATTGCAACAAATTAAAGTGCTTTTATGGTTAATACACACCAGAGCTCTATACTGTAACTGCCAGCCAGAGTCCATTTACATTCACCTACTGCATGATATTCAAACTATGGACTTATTATTGTAATCATTTTTAAATAAGACTCAGGCATGAAAATAAACGTAAGTTTCCTTAAATCTGGATATGAATCGTCATTTACCATATGATCAAACACTTTTCCACTGATCATCTGGATGGCTAATAACAGCAGACTATTTGTGTCCAGTAAAAAAAAAAAGGTATTTTGTTTACAGAGATATTTCATACTGTTTTTGTGGTCAATGCTATGCATTTTCTATATGTCTATTTCCATATGTATTAATTATACATGTATTTACAGCATATAAAAAAAATTTAAGTTCTCCGCTCATTCCATAGGTAATCAGTTCTACTAAAAGTAGAATTTAAGAGGAGGGAGGTATAAAATGGGTGACAGTAAACCTGTAAGGTGTGCAGGTTGACCTCTCTTCTTAAAAGTAAGTCTTTTTAAATTATGATTAATTTCTCATTCCCAGTTAATCTAAAAACCTTTAATTATAAGTCAAATTCTCTATTTCTTAAAATATGTTTAAAGTAATTTATGAGTAATAAGGGACACCCTCAGCCCACATACTATCGGCAGTCATTTTTTTTGGATGTAGCTTGCTGCTGCCACCCAGCGGTGCATATTAAATCACACTGTCTGATGCTAGGGTCCCAATTAAAAAAATCATCAAGGCCACTGAATAATTATATTCTGCTTCGAAGCATTACAACACCACATACAACAAATTTATGTCGTTTGCCCCAGATTTTATAGCCAGCTCTTGTTGTACGCACTCGTCGAGTGAACACTCAAGAATTGCTTTAAACAGTTAAAAGAGATGTATTAGAAAGCCTCAGAACCCGGAGCTCACGGAGAAATCACCGGGAAGCTTTCGTGCCCCTCGATGTATACGCCATCCTTCGCTCACCCACGTGCATTTAAACCACTGCAGATCAATACTGCCTGCCGGGGCTTGGTGGTTCACACGCAGATGAACTTTAACTTTGATTTTTTTAGATAATGTAAAAAGATTATATATATATATATATATATATATATATATATATAATTAAGTAAATCATCAGCAGTAGCCTTGTCCTGTTGGTTGGTTGCAATCATCAGAGGGTTCATGCAAAAGAATCGTTCCTCCGTTTGGTTTGTCGGTTGCCATGAGAACGCGTCCAGTGAGATGAAGTTTGCCTCAGTGAGCTGAGAAACAGATGGATGGATGGAACGATAGAACTGTAAATCGTACGACATAAAGAAAAAACGTTATAACAACAGACAGATGATTTGATAGATAGACAGATAGACTTCTATTCACTGGCATGCACGTCATTCTCATTTAAATCACATGATGAAACGCCGGCAGCCTGTCTTTGATGTTCAGTGAATGAAGCAGGTTTGTTTGTGTGTTCTTGTCTGACTGCGTGCATCCTTGATACAAATGTGATTACACATGTAGTCTGCAATTACTGACGACCACACGATTGCACCATGCAGATTCCCTGTAAAATATGCATCTCTACTGTTCTTGTCCTTGTTTTTGTATAGTCTGAAAAAAACAAAAAGGAAAAAGGTGGGTGTAAATAAAAACACTGCTCAAAAAAATAAAGGGAACACTAAAAATAACTCATCTTAGATCTGAATAATTGAACATACTTTCTATATACATAGTTGAATGTGCTGACAACAAAATCACACAAAAATTATCAATGGAAATCTTAATTTCTGGGTATGGAGTCACACTCAAAATTGAGAAAAGTGGAAAAAGTAGTGTGTGGGTGTGGCCTCCACGTGCCTGTATGACCTCCCTACAATGCTTGGGCATGGTCCTGATTAGTTGGATGGTCTCCTGAAGGATCTGCTCCCAGACCTGGACTAAAGCATCCACCAACTCCTGGACAGTCTGTGGTGCAACGTAACGTTGGTGGATGGATGTCATGATGTCCCAGATGTGCTCAATTGGATTCAGGTCTGGGGAACAGCGGGTCAGTCCATAGCACCAATGCCTTAGTCTTGAAGAAACTGCTGACACACTCCAGCCACATGAGGTCTAGCATTGTCTTGCATTAGGAGGAACCCAAGGCCAACCACACAGGCCCTCAAACCACCCTCACGGAGTCTGTTTCTGACCATTTGAGCAGACACATGCACATTTGTGACCTGCTGGAGGTCATTTTGCAAGGCTCTGCCAGTGCTCCTCCTGTTCCTCCTTGCAAAAAGGCAGAGGTAGCGGTCCTGCTGCTGGGTTGTTGCCCTCCTCCATGTCTCCTGATGTATTGGCCAGTCTCCTGGTAGCACCTCCATGCTCTGGACACTATGCTGACAGACACAGCAAACCTTGCCACAGCTCGCATTGATGTGCCATCCTGGATGAGCTGCATTACCTGAACCACTTGTATGGGTTTTAAACTCCATCTCGTGCTACCACTAGAGTTGAAAGCACCGCCAGCATTCAAAAGTGACCAAAACATCAGCCAGGAAGCATAGGAACTGAGAAGTGGTCTCTGGTCACCACCTGCAGGACCACTCCTTTATTGGGGGTGTCTTGCTAATTGCCCATAATTTCCACCTGTTGTCTCTTCCATTTGCACAACAGCATGTGAAATTGATTGTCAATCAGTGTTGCTTCCTAAGGGGCAGTTTGATTTCACAGAAGTGTGATCGACCTGGAGTTACATTGTGTTGTTTAAGTGTTCCCTTTAAATTTTGAGCAGTGTATTTCAAATGTGTGGATTTTTGTCTCAAAGGAACTGAATACTAATCATGCAAAAGAGCACAACTGGAACAGGATTATAATTTAATAGCAGCACACAGGGGAAGTGTGCAAGCAGAAAGCGCTTATTGGTTCAACAGTTGAGAAATATTACCTAAAGATCAGTGAATCATTTAGAACAATCCCAGTGGACTCCTCAACAGAGTGAACAACAGCCATTGCCCTTTTGCATTGACTAGAGATCGGCTTTGCCATTTCTTCAGTAGTAATAGGATAAAGATGAGGCTAAGGGTTCTCGTTCGAGTGGCAGTAGCTGGAGCTGTCTTAGAGAATTAATAGCAGTGCTCCGATGGATGTTGTTGTGGATACTAAGTAAAAAAATAGAAAAACAGATTTCCAAATAGAGGAACAACCAAATTTACAGCAGAGCATTCCTCAGATGTTCTCAAAGCAAACCAAATGATGGAATATCTGCCCAAAACAGCCCAAAATATAGACAACCCTGTCAATAGATAAATTCAAAGTTTATTTGGGTATTAAAGAGATAAATGGAACAACAATTAAATTCATCAGAATGTTGCTGAAATGTTCTCAACGCAAACAGATTTTCTTAAATATCTGTATTACTTTTATGGAAAAATGAAACTGAAAATTTTTTTTGGCTATTAATAAATAATTACAAATATATATAAATAATAGTGGTGGGCCGTTATCGCGAGACTCTTATCGCGCGATAAAAAATACCGCCGTTGATATATTCACAAAGTTGTGTTGGGAGCTGGATCACGCGCTCTGTATGCGTGCATTGCTATAGTCATTCGGATTGATTACAATTAGTATAATCACAAATACCATGGTGAATAGGGGTGTGAGAAAAAATTCGATGCAACGCTATTCTCTCTTTAACGATTCTGAATAATTCATAATCAATGTTTTTCCCGCATATGACACGTGTGCGCGCTTGAGACGCACCGGGCTTCATTGAACAGAATTTGCGCTGAGACACGTGCACGTTGCTAGACTGTGTGTGCTTCCATCCGTCGTGTTTTACTTTAGATATGCAGATGACTTTAGATATCAGATTTGGAATGCATTGGTATTATATGCAGGAAACCTGCACGCTGACAGACTTTATCACTGACAGTCACGCGCGCTTTGTGTTTGTCCTGAAGCGGCTGTGGTTTATCCAACTTTTAAAGTCAAAACTATTTCTGTAAACTTTCGTATATTTAAAGAGCACTTTTTATAATAAGTAATAGTTTTAAAAGAGTATAAAAAAAGTCACGTTTTGCACAAAATACAGACTAAAATGCATGTTTGAACTGCTTCAACTGAAAATATCTTGCTCTGACATATCTTAAAATATATTATTTGTAACATATTTTTAAAAGATGCATTAATATCTTAATTTAACTAAGGCCTAGTCCTGGCTTAATATAAGCCATGTTTGTGAAACTGGGCCATTGTGTTGATAATAATAATCTTATTGATTTGAATTGTGAAACCAAGATGGCAGTACTGACAAATAGATATTTCAAATATAAAAGGGCTTTACTTTTATTATTATGTAGCACATATATTCTGAATGCCTTTGGCAGAATTCAAATCAGCCATTTTAATTGAGATTAATCTAGATCTAGATCTAGATAAAAAAAAATAAAAATCTATGCCCACCCCTAGTAAATATATGCCATATAGTTATTTATAAACATGTAAGCAACTACATAGTTTAAAGGGAACCTGTTATGACATTAATGTGTTTTGGCAGTGTGTGAACACAATCACCCAACAAAAATTAAAAATCCACCCACTCATCATTTTTTGAATCCCCTTTAAAACAAGTCAGTCTCACTAGGCCTGATGTTTTGAGTCTCACCACAGTGTGACGTCACATTTCAGAGGGCCGGGCTACTGTTACGAAGCGGAAGGGACACAGGTGGTAAGTGCAATCAAACAACAGTTTATTAAACAATGAGTTCAACAGATATGCAGTGGAGAGAGTTGCAGGATATAATGCCGGTGATAACTGAAGGTTCCTTTGCAGGTGGAGTGGAGATGGAGACGATCACTCAGACTTGAGACACTGACACACTGACGATCACATCTACACACTACAGATGCTGTAGCAATGATGAGGGAATTCCTGGGAAACTGGAAACACAGAGGAGCTAGGAGAAAACCAAGGAGAGGTAAGTACAACAGGTAAGTAGCAGTGTAAGCCGAGATAGTTTTGAGTCCACTTCCCTTTGCTGTTTGGTGTGTGCTTTTGTGTGATGGCTGATGAGTGTCTTGAATACAAACAGGTGATGGTGACAGGTGAAACTGATGAGAGTGAGCATAGGTGACTGTGGGCTTTGTGAAGGAGTGAGGGTGGAGCCTGGCGTGGATGTGACATTGTGACATCTGACATGGAGCCATGGCAGATCTGGAGTCTCAGGAGGGTATGGTGGACCTGGAGCCTCAGGAGGGCATGGTGGCTCAGGGTTTACCGGATCCCAGGTCCAAACTCAAGGGGACACTCTGGAAGCGTAGTCTCTGGAAGGTGCTCTTGAAACGCAAACTCAGGGAGGCACTCTTGAAACGCAAACTCAGGGAGGCGCTCTTGAAGTGCAAACTCAGGAAGTGGAATTGGGATCGGCTCTCCTTGCCAGGAAACAGGAACTGGAATCGGCTCTCCTGGCCAAAAATGAGGAGCTGGAATCAGAACCGGCTCTGCTGGCCGAAAATCAGGAACTGGAATCAGGATTGGCTCTCCTAGCCGGGAAATGGAATCCGCAAGGAAATGGAGTGGATTTCTGGGCTTTGACTCGGGTGCTGAACTTGAACATGGCGGAAAGAGATCCGCGGGGATTGGAGAAGATCTGGCAACACAGTTTCTGGTGGGTGTTTTCAGGGTTTTGGCACAGGATGCTCTCTCTGTGTGTGCTTACGCGGTGCAGGCATTGGACGATACATACGTGGTGCGGGAATGGGTTGGCGTTCTGGCCGTGTGGGACTTAGACGGCGTCTTCAAATCAAACTGAAGGTTCCTTTGCAGGTGGAGCGGAGATGAAGACGATCGCACACACAGACTTGAAGACACACTGACGATCACAACTACACACCATAGACACTGGAGCAATAATGAGGGAATTCCTGGGGAACTGGAAACTAGGAGCAAGGAGACAACGAGGAGAGGTAAGTACAACAGGTTAGTAGCAATGTAAGCAGAGATAGTTTTACTGTGGGCTTTGTGAAGGAGTGAGTGTGGAGCCTGGCGTGGATGTGACAGCTACAGGGTTGACAGACAGCCCTGCATTTCTATAGTTTCCGCCCTCAGGGGTCACGCTGTCCTTCATTTCCTACATTGCTCGAGCAGCTGTAGCATTAACAATGTCTAGCAAGCAATCCCAGTGCTCTCTGTTTGGACGTAAAACTGAACATAGGAGTTTTCATTTTTTTCCTAACATCTGAGATGCTGAGGATTCTGCCGAGGTTGTGAGATTAGTTTTTGGGCTGAAACTTCACAGAATGTTCTGGGGTCACCCAAAACCTATATTACATCTTGTTAGAAGGGGCATAATAGGTGCCTTTTAACAAGATAGTTGTTACTATAATAATAAATAATAAATGTAGTATTTTCCCTTTATTACCTTAATTTGGTTGACAATCTGGCACACCAATTGCTTTTTATCTACTCCACGTTATTATATATAAACTGTGCAGTCTTATACTGGAGTTCATAACATTAGGTAAGCAGACTAATATGACTTTTGTAAAGGAATCTAAGATATTTAGACATTTTAAACTACAAAACATAAAGAATGTGGAACTTCTACAAACTCCTAAAGGGATGTCTTCCCATATTGATGCATTTTTCTTTATAGCACCATGGCTAGACCATGCTAAAGAAATCAATTCTAGAGTATATGCTTCTGGAAGAAATGTTGCAGAGAATAGGTTATGCTGATCTAAAATAATATTGCAGATGTCAGTATGTGGTTTCAGGGCAATTTTAATTAGCTCCAGTATCCTGAAACGCTTGGAAGCCTAGCAGAGGGAATATTGATCCTTGTCTTAGCAACCTATGGCAAGTGTGATGCATGAAGGGGTATGAAGTTTTTAATACACTAAACTTCTTTTCTTTTTCCTACAGATAACAGTAGAAAAAATGGTATTGCCAGAGTTTGAGACATCGATGCATGCTTTGAATGATGGCTATTCAAGGATAAGACTTTTGCTCACAAGTGATGCATAAACTAAAAGACCAGAGGAGTTTTTTTGTTTTTGTTTTGTTTTTAGCAGGGAATAAAACCAAGATTAAATTCAACTATGTGAAAAAGCATCCTAATTTAAGATAACTATTTCATATAGTATCTTCAGAAATCTTGTGTGACAAACAAGCAATAATAAATTTTAAACACATTTGAAACAAGTTGTGTTTGTGATTATTAGTGATTATTAAAAGTCATATTTGAAAGAGTAAAGTTTCTGATCAACAGGATGCTGTCCAAGGTCACCTGATGCCTACAACTACCAGTGTAGTTGCATTATTCATCATTCACTCATTATTGTCTCAAACACTAATGGAGGACAGAGCTGCTGACTGATCTTGCCAAACAACAAGCAAACAAAACAAACACGGAACCTTTTTCGGTAACACTTTATAACAACTACCCTATATGAATAAATAGTTAAATATTAGTAAGCATTTATTTCATCCTTTATAAACCATTGTTCCAACATTATGTGCATTAGTAAACAGTTTACAAGTGCATCTATAAATGCCTTGTTCTTGAGTGTATATATAATGCTTAATAATTGTATTTTCATATTTTATGAATGATCAGTTTATATATATTTTTTTAATTATTACGCTATTAACAAACCAGTTATTTAGGAGTTGCCAGTGTTTAATAAAACCGTTTAGAAAAAGTCTAAGTTATTGATTAATAAAATGATTTACTAACACATGTTCCTGCTGTAATTCATGATTAAGTCAGGTAGTCATAAAGCATTTAGTAGTTGCCAGATGTCTGTTTTTGTGAGCTCATATAAAGTGAGGACTATTTATAGCTTGTAAAGCATTAATAAAGCAGATGTAAAGGCTAATTTATATTCTAAACAGCAAAGTTAAACAAACACAACACAGTATTTTTTAATATGTAAAAAATTTAATTGTACAACTGTACAATTGATAAATGAAAAACAAACCTTAAATTTTTTTGAAAAATAAAAATTAAGTCTACAGTTGAACAGTTTTATATTTTTTGCCTCTTGAAATTAATAGTTCTGTATCCCTTTGTGTTGTTTGTTTATTTTTTTCTGTTAGGAAGATAACTGACCATGAAATTGAAGGTTTGTTTTTTAGAGTTGTACAATTACATTTTTTACATCTTGAAAACATATTTCAGTTTGCTGTATCCCTCTGTGTTGAGTTTGTTTAACTTTTCTGTTTAGAATATAAATGAGCCTTTACATCTGCTTTATAAATGCTTTACAATGTATAAACAGTCCTCACTTTAGATGTGCTCACAAAAACAGATGTCTGGCAACTACTAAATGCTTATTACTACCTGACTTAATCATGAATTACAGCAGGAACATGTGTTAATAAAGCATTTATTTATTTATTTATTTATTTAATTAAATGTGTCTAAATAATAAGATTTATTAATGTAAATTAAAAAAATTATTAATCATTTACTTAGACTTTCTAAATGGTTTTATTAAACACTGACAACTCCTAAATAACTGGTCTGTAAATAATGTAATAGTTAAAAAAATGATAAACTGATCCATGAACTATGAAAATACAATTATGAAACATTATATATATGCTCAAAAATAAAGCATTTATAGATGCATTTATAAACTGTTTACTAATGCATGATAATGTTGTAAGAATAGTTTATAAATGATTAAATGAATGCTTACTAATACTTAACTAATCATTCAAAGTGTGTAGTTATTATAAAGTGCTACCAAATGGACCGAAAAATGCTTTATTAAGGGTGAACTGACCATTTACTAATGCTTAAATGTCAACTACATGACAATAATATGACAACTACAGTGTGCGTCTCTCTGGCTCAAGCGCAAGCAAACGCGCGAAAGCTCAGTTTGAATTTGGCAGTTATGCGACGTCACCGAACGTTCTAAATCCCATATGTGGGACTGTTCTCCCAGGGGCACGGAAAGAAAAATCCCATATGTGGGATCGTACCTCTCAACAGGTTAAACCCATTCAAATTCAAATGTAGTTGCTTTCATAATTTAAAGGGAGGCTTATTGTGTTAAACACAAGAGACTCTTGTGTATTCTCACTGTAATCCTGATGTATGACCTTGTAGACCAGACGAAGGCTAGAAGCAGCTGCAGGTGAATTATAACTAGTGGATTTACTTGTTGTAACTCACTAGGCAGTGATCTTTCATCCTTTTCAATGATTCTCACAAGATCCAAGGTCTACAACCCTGAACACAGTGAGGCAGAATACAGGCTTATACAGATGACACACACACATGCACTTAAGAGTCTCCATCAAAGAAAAAAATAATCTGTGCAGTCGCTACAGTGGGTACGGAAAGTAATCAGATCCCCTTAAATTGCAGCCATTCGCTAAAATCATTTAAGTTCTTTATTTACACACAGAACCTCATATTGACACAATCCGAGTGAGAGGAGGAGGAGTCTCCAAACGCATACCGTGTTGGTGCTTCAAGTGTGTTGTCAGATTCGTCGCGCTGCCTGAATATTTTATAGTGGCATGGCGTATTTGACTAATTCCATTAAATAATGAAGGTATAGTATTGTAACCATTAGCTGGAGGTGCCAGCTCAGGCCACTGGAGGGCACTCCAGCGCCCAGAACTCCTGTTGTGTCTTTTTCCCCTACTTCTCACTCCCGGACTTTTATTATGAATTCATGTACTCTTTTCTGTTTGTTCTAACACCGACTTTTATGTTGAAATCATTGCCACAGCTCAGTTCACTTCCACCCGGATATCCCCCAGCATAAAAGCCGTTCTGGGCTAGATGTTGTCATGGTTAATTTTTTGTGTCACATTCTCTCGTGTTCCAAATTTTTCGCTGTTGTTCCCGTTGGATTATCTGTTGACTACTTCTGCCTGAATCTGGACTTTCCCTCTGCCTCTCCCCAAGGACTCTGATTACTGGTATTGTGACCCTTTGCTTTGTTTATCGACTCTGTCTCTGCTTGTGCCTCCTCCATTGTATCTGCTGGCGATCGACTACTGTTATTCTGACCCTGAGCCTTTAATAAATTACTATTTGCAACTCGTATGCTTTGGGAACGCCTTCAGCGCGTCGGCTCGGAATAGTGTGTTGAATCAGCCAATGATGAGTTGGGACGTCAGTGGCGGGTGACGTCACTGGCCAGGAAGCGTATAAGCACGTGGAATGCCGGCCGGCAAACAGCTCCTGTCGTTTAGCGGAGCGCCGGCAGGGGATGCCAAAGTGTGGCTCCGAGACGCAGCATCTCGTTCCTTCAAGGAACAGGGTTATATTCATAACCTGAGACGTTCATTTTCAGGAACTCGTGCTGCGTCGACGAAACGCTTTGTGAACGAGATGCCCACGCCTCCAGACTTTTTAATTCCCTGCCTAGTGTGTGTTTGTGCACAGCTATGTCGAGAGAACAGCAGAACTTGTTGAAGCTCGTAAGTCCAGTCCATAGAATCTGACGAATGTGAGGGGGGTTGACCACCCTTCAGCATCGCAGATGTCAGCCATGGAGACCCCTGAAAGTAGGGCCTTCAAGGCCGCCACACCAAGGGGTTGAGTGAGCTCTGACTCCTAGCCTAGGCGGGAGACCAGAGGACTCGTAAGATAGGTTGATGGCATCCACAATTCAGCGGCTTAAAGTCTGTTTTTTTGCTGGTAGCCCCTTCTTGGGAGGACCAAAGCATACCAGCAACTAATCTGACTTTCTCAACAGGGCAGCTCTGTGGACGTACGTGTCCAGTGCTCGCACTGGACACATACAGTTCAACTTTTCCTGACCAGGCTCCCTGAAGGGAGGTGGGTTAAAGGCCTGCAGTATCACTGGCTGAGGTGGAACCGTAGGCACCTTCGGACTGTAACCCGCTCGCGGGTACAGGAAGGCTTTGGCCATGCCTGGCACAAAGTCAAGGTGTGTAGGGGCCACAGAAAGGGCCTGAAGGTCACCTACTCTCCTCAAAGAACACAACCCCAAAAGAAGTGTGTTTTTTATCGTTAAAAAAAGACGATCTGAGATTTCCTCTATGGGTTCAAATGGTGACCCACAGAGGGCCTCTAATACCACAGCCAG
Source organism: Enteromius paludinosus (assembly GCA_032361165.1). Taxonomy (NCBI): domain Eukaryota; kingdom Metazoa; phylum Chordata; class Actinopteri; order Cypriniformes; family Cyprinidae; genus Enteromius; species Enteromius paludinosus. The sequence continues at coordinate 1,876,779 of JAUMHQ010000076.1, read as the reverse complement.
GTCCCAGGTAGGCACCCAGGAGCGTACTGGTGGCCTTAATTGCAGCGCACCGTGGAGGAAGCGTATGACCAGGGGATCTCTACCCAATGTGTGTCCACCAAGAGAGGAGTGGTAGGCCAATATCGCCGCCACTTAAACCTTCAAGATGGAGTGGGAGACCCTAGTAGAGAAACGAGTTTGCAGGAACTCCAGCACTGTACCAACCGGGCAGTTAACTGGATCCTGTTGTCATTCTCTACACCATGAAGTAAATAGTTTCCATTTTAGGCCATACAGCTTCCTTGTAGATGGAGCTCTGGATTGGAGAATGGTGTCTACAACCTCGGTTGAAGAATTGTGCCCCCTCAGATGCCACACTCTCAACCTCCATAACTCCGGACGCGGGTCCATGATGGTGCCCCCCGCTTGAGAGAGAAGATCCCACCTGACCGGTATCTCCAATGGAGAGCCGTCTAGGAGGGATACTAGGTCAGAGAACCAAACCTGGCCTGGCCAGAATGGTGCTACAAGCAGTAGACTGACCTTGTCCTGGCGCACTCTCGCCAGAACTCCAGGGAGCAGAGCGATCGGGGGAAAAGCATACAGGCCTAGCCTCGGTCACGTCTGTACCATGGCATCCAGTCCCACAGGAGCTGGATTAACTAGAGAGCACCAGAGGGGACATTGCGCGTCCTGAGTCGCGAAGAGGTCCACCTCTGCCTTGTAGAAAACTCTCCAGATCCATTCCCCGGGCCTCGGCCTCTGCCTCTGCCTCTACAGGATGTCTGCTCTTATGTTTAGATGCCTGGGAATATAAGCTGCTCTCAGTGAGAGGGACCTTTCCCGAGCCCACACAAGGGTCTGGTGTGCCAGCTTGTACAAGGGGCGCGACCGCAGACCACCTTGGTGATTGATGTAAGAGACGACAGTCGTTTTGTCGGTGCGTACTAACATGTCTTAGAATCTACTCGAGCAGGTGTCATACGAGCCTGCATTATGGCCGAATCCCACACCACGCCTAGATAGGTGCTTCTCTGAGCAGGAGAAAGAAAATTTTCCTGGTATTTAGTCTTAACCCCAACCATTTCATATGAGTGAGAACAACATCTCGATGTCTGTTCGCCTCTTCTGGTGATCGTGCTAGTATCAGCCAGTTGTCGATATAATTTAATATGCGGATGCCCTGGAGTTGCAACGGAGCCAGCGCTGCATCCACACATTTTGTAAACGTACGGGGTGAGAGTGCAAGGCCAAAGGGGAGAACCCGATATTCGTATGCTTTGCCCCCGAAAGCAAACCTCAGGAACTTCCTGTGTGAAGGATGGATCGATACATGAAAGTACGCATCTT
>JAUMHQ010000076.1:1778128-1794035 GCA_032361165.1 Enteromius paludinosus | reverse complement strand
TATTCGTCGGTCATCGACGTGACGTCTCCGTTCCCTTCTTCAGGGAACGAGGGTTACAATACGTAACCGAGACGTTATTAAAGCACTTTTAATTTTTCAATGTCAAAAAATATATATTGTGAAGGAAAAATATGGATGGATCCACAAGACCAGCGTTGCCTTTCAGCAGACCGTCACTTCATCACTTTCTGTCTTTCTGTTTTCTCTGTTTGTATATGTGTGTGTGTGTGTGCAGCCATGTTGCCTATTCTCAACAATTCCATTATCAGATTGATGCTTTCACGCAAGGTGGGCTTGGCTGGCCGCTAATCTTCACACTTCCGGCAGGGCAAATGGAAAGCTCAGCAGCTGATAACAAACCTACATGCCACATAGAATTAATTGGCTAATTATCATAGTGGGTGTGAGAGCAGAAAAATCTAGATCTCACAAGTCAGCTTTGTCCCATGGCATTCTTCTCATCATCAGGTCAAATCCTATTTATCAATTAGCAAGTTTAACGAGCATGTAAATGTACATGACTATGTCATGTTCCAAATGAGGATATTTTAAGACCTTTCTGGGACCCACTTTCTATTAGGTGGCATTAACTACTATGCAAATGTAAGCACATTATTCTATTGCTTATTATGTTGTATGGTAAGATATTATTTTAAGGTGCCCTTGTTACATGTGACGTGCTTGATTTAACAATAAATTATGCAAAATTGCATGCAAGTAACCCTAAACCAAACCCTAATTCTAACCCTAACCATAAGTCAGGGCTGTCCAAACTCGGTATTCTGAAGACCTTGATTAGTTGCTTTAGGTGTATTTAATTAGGATTAGAGCTATACTCTGCTGGACAGCGGCCTTTCAGGACTGAGTCTTGACAGTCTTGACTTAGTATTGTTAAGTGATATTGATTAGTACTTAAAGGTATAGTTACACTATAAAAAGGACACTTTAAAAAAAAGTGTAGCCCTTAGTACTAATTGCGGTCATATTGTATTGTAAAACAATTTTTGCTGCTATTGAGGCGGGATACTGCAGGTTAGGGACATGTTTTGTGCTATAAGTAGTTAGTTTAAGGCTTGGTAAAACTGTGAAATTATAACACTGTTGACACATCTCTTAAACCTTAACTCGCCTTAAACCTACCCATACCACCAAACCTGTCCTTAACCTTACCCGTATCCCAACTCAATGGCAGCAGAAGGGTTTTTCAATACAACATGAGCACAATAAGTACTCTGTACTTACACTATTTGGTGTAATGCAATGTGTTTATTGAGTTTAAGGATTAATAAATCATTATTTTATATTATAAGAATCATTATTTTCTATATATTGTACATTACTGTTTCTTCTCTAAGCCTGCCTTCCTGAAACGCATGAATTTTTACAAAGCGCATCATTCTGAGAAGTGAGGTGAGCTCTGGCCAGCTATCCAGTTCGTGGTGATTGGCCGAATAGCATAAGTGTGTAACGGAAAATGTTACGCTACTTACCATAATGTGATGCTGTGATGGCATGATGCTACAAATACAATAAAACCCCTATTTAACAAGGCATTTGCATCCAATGGGGACATGAGCAGGGCTCAAATTGAGGGGGGATGTGGGGGGACCGAAAAGAGTGACAAAAAGCATCCCCTCTGTAAAATCACCATCTCCCTTACCATCCACTTTGGAGTTTTAATTTTGTATATTTTGTGATTGATCTAAAATAAATAAATCCAAGTTGCTAACACACACACAATTGACTTGCTGCCATAAAATTATAATTAAACTTCAATTGGAGTATTTCTTTAATGCACACTGTACAAGTCTTCATATTACGTCTAAAATGTGTTTAAATATAACTCACACATTTATAAATTATATAAATATAATTATTATAAATAATAATGATTATATGACTTATATTATATTATATTATATGGCAAGATCTTTAAAAGTGTACCTGCACACTTTTATAGATTTTAGTATATCTTCAGCAGGACCTCAGCACTACCTGTGCACAACTGAAGTGCATTAAGTCTAAAATCAGGGTTGTTTCAGTTTAGCATACCAAAAGTACAATTGCAACAAATTCATTCAATGCACTTAAGTAGTCTTTTACTAGGGATGTCGTTGAGGTCATTGTAAGGAAAAACATGTATACAATTTACATATTTACATAAGCAAAAACAAAGGAGACCACAAGCAAGTGTGCTGACTTTTTTTTTTTTTATTACGTCCTTTAAACTTGTGCATCAACTTCAGACAGGAAACTGTGCACTTCATTTTGTTTTCACAATATGGTCAAAATTAGTTTGTATCTGAAAAATCTTTAAATACATCTTATCCATTTGAAACCATTTACACACAACGTATCGGCACTGAGTACTAGCAGTCTATTAGAAACCGGGGGCACTGAATATGAAGCATATTAGCAGTCCTCTTCATTTTGTGTGTATATATATATATACTGTATATATTTCACACTTCTGAATCAGTTTTGTCGTTTCTAGTTATCTCAAATAAAAATATCTTTCTTTAAATATGATTCCTTTACATGATAAAAATAGGATCTGTCCAAAATGTGTGTGTTTGTCACATAAACACTACCAGGCATGCTCGGCACTTCCCCCGTCCTGTATGTGCCTATCATGAACCAAACTCATCCTCATGGAGGCCAGGTGATGTGATCCTGGATGTGTTCCGTCACATGGTGCTCATGCATGCGGAAGCGCATTGGTCCCAGGGGCCATCGTGACCTTAAATTCTGGTGTGGGGATTCCACAGGGCGGCCACCCCCATATCAAGAGAGAGATGCCAATGATTGTGTTGATAAAAATTATTACAAAATGTTAATATTCTTTAATTGTACAAAACACCTTATTATTATTTTTTTTATATAGAAATCTTACATTTGCACAAGTTTACATGAGGATTCTTTTTCTGAAATCAAATTCACAAGTACAGACATTAACCTGAAATGAAAAGTGGTTATTAAAAAAAAAAAAAAACTGACATGACATATTACATTTCAGCTATGTGTGTTCAAAGTTGCTGTGACCATTATAGAAAGGAAGAAAGCAAAACAAAAAAAACAAAAAAAATGTTTGAATAAATGCATCGCAATAGTTGGAATTAGTTCGAGTTCACTCATCAATTTTTGGAGAGGTTTTCGGATGAATGTTCTGAAATGTATTCAAATTTTATTAGCAGGTAATATTTCAGGTCAAATTAAAATTAATATTTTGATAGCATAAATGAAAAAAGCCTATTTAAGGAGTATTCATTTTTATAGATTTTTTGTGATGTTACTGTTCTAAACACTTTTACCGCTCTTTACTGAAAAAATAAATAAATTAATAAAATTAATAAATCACTACTGTAATATATAAAAATAAGTTGGTTTTTTTTATCATTTGTTGTACCGTTTAATTTATGCTTACTGATGTATTGATTCTGTATATTCTCTAGAATATAACATACTGTAATGAGAATCACTAGAAAGTGTAAAATATATGATGCAGATGCATTATGCTACTACATTTAAAAATTTGAAAGGTTCACATTTAAAACAACAAAACCAATAATAATACTTTAAAAAAATGCACAGACAATTCAAGCCTCGTCTTATGAAATTTTGCTTCTCCAATAAAAGTATATTATTTTAAAAATGTTAAAATATTTTCACTGTAACTAAAGAACAAAAAACGAATATTTTTTCTTGTAGTGTAATGCAAATTAGGACAGAAAATATTCAATTGCGCTACCTGTTAAATAAGCTTAAAATAAACACAAAATGCAATGATCCTGAAGAAAATACAATTAAACGAATTCCATAACATCTTTTTGTGAGATTCACCCTTCAGTAGAGGCCAAAAAATGCAAAGAAATGAAAGTGGTATATTGCCTGTTGCTGTGTCCTGCTTCCATTGCTTGTGAGTGTGGGTGAGAAACACTTTGAATGATTTCAGTGATATTGCTGTGGTGCTCATCGAAGAGTGCTGCGAATTGATTGTTTTCGAGTACTTTTTTTACATTTTGCTCCTAAAAGTAGCACAGGTACTGTACGTGTTAAAAACCTATCCTTCTTCTGATTCCGCATTTGTCAGGATGTCTCTCCTCATTCTCTCTAAAGGACTTAGCTGCTCTCTGGATGGACAACAGCCAAGTGTGTCATCAAACCTAAAATAATATGAACGTAATGAGCAGACAAACCTCCCTCTAGCTGTGTGTGTGTGTGTGTGTGTGTGTGTCTGTATTTCCTGCTAAAAGTTACCCTGAACACTGGCACCGGTCAGTCTTTGCTCTGGTGGTGATCTGGAGCAATGAGGTAACTAAAATTTTGCCCAGATTCAAGTTATTTCCACAGGAAATATGTTTCAGTTTCTGTTGTTGGTTTCAGTAACTAATTGTTTGAAATTACATTTAAGATCCCTTCCCTGTGTAGAAAACCGACTTCCTCCCCGTCCAAATTTCTCCCCCGAAGCTTCCTTCTCCAAGCTCAAGAAAGAGCAAGCTGGTGTCCCTTTTAAGCCATGGTCTCTTTGCCTGGCAGTCTTCGATCATTGAAGGTGTGCATGTTGATGACTTCATCTGTTTTGACCATGACGGGCGGCTGCGGCTTGTGTTTGAGCCTGCGCTGGCACTTGAGGGAAACCCGTAGCTCGTCCACCATGGCGCTGCAGAAGGATCTCTGTGCAGAATAACAGAAGAACACAGCTGATTGGATGTCCCTTCACTTCTGACACACACACAAACACACATACTGGCTCTTGGCTCCTGGAAAGGTAGAGGACAATGGGTCAGTGATGGATAGCACAGGGCTGAAAGGTGGAAATGGAGATGGGATGGAATGATTATGCCGGTGTCCTTGTAGATGCACAACATGAGCATCATAACTAAAGCGATTTCTCCGTGGCAGATTTCACCTTGCTTCCTCCTGCCAGGATGCTGCATGATTTATTGATGCATATTATTTTCTTTCAGATTCAAATCCTGTATAACCGTATGGCCAATTAAAAACACCCCCCACTCTCCAAACAAGAAGCAAACAGTGAGATGTTCAACGGTGTAGCAGTGAAGCAAGCCAACGTGGGGTTTCTTTTTGAGAAATAATTAACAGACATTATTTAACAGCCACAGCCTTTAAAAAAGTCCTATGACTTGTTCAGATTTGATGCCTTTGCTTGGAAACGGTTAAAAATAAACACATTCAATCTGACTAAAGTTACAAATTGCCTATGCAGTGTGTGTTGTGAATAATTTCATCTTACGGCTCACAGGAAACACTTTGTGCTTTTGTGAACAATCTGCCTTTATTTACAGCATTTTCAATACAGATGTATTTGTGAGAGACGTGAGGATATGAAATAATAAGGTGCTTGTTAGGCATTCCAATCAGAGTGTTCTTACCCAGTGATCTGCCTTCTTCATAGCGACATCCTCCACAACAGCCAATAACAGAACATTAGCAACTAACTCATTACTGTCACAAACTTTAATAATTGATGCTTCAAATTCAGCTACACATACTGTATGAGATTCTGGGCTAAACAAAAGATATGATCTGTATAGATCATGCTGTTGATTAGAAAAGGAAAAATATTGACTCTTCCCTCATTTTCACTAATGCACTCAGTTAAAGAATTTAACAATATGCTTAAAACCTTTCAATATAATGCATATTAAAAGTTTCATGCATTCATTATGCATTGTAATCCTTGTTATAATAAATTGCATATTTTCTCATGAAAAGTTATAACTGTAATTATAATAGTTATCTATTACATTTTACATTATTAGAACGAATAATGAACATATTTTATGATGCATTACAATGTATATTATGAAAATAATGCATTACACATAAAAGCTTTAAGTCTTACCAAACTTAGAAACACAAATAATAGTTTCATTTATTCTATTATTATTAATATTTCTGAAATTGCATACAACTAAGAGTGATACGTGGCATTCCAAGACTAACCCTCAAACAGTATTTTATGTATATTGTACTGTATTTATTGATGAATTTATTTAGAATTGGATCCATGTCAATGACTAACTGGATATAGAACATGAACGGACAGTGGGGACTTTCAGGATTGAGGTTACAGGTATACTTTAGTAAACTGAAATTTAGCAGCAGAAAGCAGAGGTGGAAGAAATGAGTTAAGAACATTTGTAAATGTAAAATGTGCAAAAAAAATGAAAACGAGAAGCAGAAATATTATATTAATTATTTTATTTAAACATGGATTTATACGTGCCTCTATATGTGATCTTGAGGATACACTATCAAAATAAAAGTGCATTAAACAAATCTTCACAATATACATAAAGAAACCATGAACAATTCTACAAAATGTGTTGCAGTTCTCATGCAATATTTGCTGTATTTGCTACAATGCACCATTCTGATGTTGAACCTGTGAACTTTATTACCGTAAATGCAAATGATTTCAACAAGATCTGACTAAATCTGTTTTTGTGTTTCTTTTCGGGTGGTATAGGAAAACCGCAGGAAATCTAGATCACATTATGTTAGAACCATTTATACATTTTTATCTAAAGCAATAAGATTGTTGGTCAGACTGTTGGCTCTTTCCTAATCTTACAAAATAGAGGCAATTATAAAATGCAAATTTCTGGAGGAATGCACTGCTGAGGAGCAAGAGGCATTGCCATTTTTTTTCTTCCTTCTGCAGAATAGTATAAGAGAACACTGAACAAAGAACAGCAGCATCAGTCTTGTACAAAATACTTTAATTGCCTTTCAATTATTTTCTTTCATAAGATTTGATACCTGTTTTAAATGTTCTCAAGCATGTATTTTCTATAACAATGTTATATATTGAATTAAAATACTAACAAAATCAATCTTCTAAAATTTGACACTTCCATTAAGATCATGAAGCCTCAGCACTTTTGTTTAACCTCATATGTTTAAGAAAGCCTATTTTTCTTATTAAGTTTATAAAAAAAAAAAAAAAAAAAAAAATATATACACTTTTCTAATGCAACATAGGTACTTTGTTGCACAACCCTTGTTCGATTCATGCTGGTTAGAACTGTCATTAATGTCATCAAGCAAGTGGTGAAATGATAATACCACTAAATAATCAGTTAAAGTTCAAATTAATGCCAGAATATTGCTGTAAAAACAATAAACAATTAATCTGAGGCCTGCTTCACTTTCTGTCTCTCTCTCTGTTATTTTGTGAATTTTCTCAGTAATACTTTAGAATAACTTTCATTGAGATCATTACAATCATTTACAGAGTAGTTAACAATTTTAAAAGAAATGCAATGAACTATAGGTCTTTTTTTCTTTTCTAAATGGAAAGGTACTCCCAACCTTGGCTCTAGATTGATGCTCAGTATCATTGGCCGCTAGACTTATCATGTCAATGTAATCATTAAACAAGGATTAGGAAGCAAATTAACACATTGCCAGAATATTTGTGAATGTCAATATGATGACTTACAGCAAACAAACAAAAGTACTTAGAGAGATCGAAACAATGAATCTGAGATGAGTATAAAAGACACTTCTTCCACTGAGAGTGAATAAGCTGGCATGTTGGTGCTGTCACTGTAGTTTAACAAAAACAGTAAGAGATTTCAGTTTATTCATAGTTAGAGTGCAACATTTTATCTTTCATCTTATATTGGAATGCTTCAAACTAAGACCTCTTTAAAAATAACCAAACTTAGATCAATTATGTGTGGACAATGCAGTTTGCTTAAAATATGCAATGTGAACACACAGCATGACAATTTTATTTTATTTTGTCACTAGGCCATTATGGCCTTCCATATTAAAGTAAAAAAAAATGTGATGCATTGAAATTATTATTTTATTTGTGTGGTAAGTACAGAAAGAGTGCCATTCAGACTTTTTGTTTTGTTTTGTTTTAATGTCTAAAAAAAAAAAACATATTAAAGTAAACAAGGTCAATAAAATGCCTTTCAGTTAAAAAAATTTAAAAATTAAGGCTCAGTGGAGAAAGTGGAAAAAATGATGATCCATATATTAAAACTGATTAATAATGTTCTAATAGCACAGTGTAAATGCAAAGAGAACTGTGTGCTTAGTTTATCCACTCAAGTGATGTTTGGTTATTTTAAAGATAACTCAACAGAAAACACCATTGAAGATAAGGCTGCATGGATTAGATCAACTTGGTCTCATAAAAAAAGGAGTACAGTACCTTGGTGCAACACAGTTTTCAAGGGCCTTACTGCGTGTTTTGTCACAGTTTCAAAAAGAAATGTCCACTGAGTGGTGCAAAAACACAGGTGCAATACGTGAGTTCTGGTACATTTTATTACTGTATGTTGATATAGGGTGTGGTGGTTGTAAGTGTAAATATTTTCCATTTTACTGTTGCTAAAAGTAAATGTAATATCCTACACCAAATATAACTTTAAACCTACAACTTTCTTGAACCATAGTTCCAAGGGTTTCAAAACCGAGCTCCTCACCTCTTAAGTATATTGCTGTACTGCGTGAGCACCGAACAAACTTAGCGTCTATGAAAACCCATAGATATGAAGCTGGATACTGTATGTGTGATACTAATGTTCAAAAGTATCAGTTCAAATCTCCCGGCATATTTTCATAATATGATATTCCTCAAGGAATTGTGTGAAACATATGCTTTATTAACCAAAACACTATTTGAGTTTTACTGCCTCTAGTGTTCATTTCTTTTGGAAACTGCAATAAATATGCACATGTTGGTACGTATTTCATGTCTTGCTAAAAAGTGCACCAAGGTACAGTTCATTTAGGCCATGAGATCGGGGTAGGATTAAACATTAAAAAAATCAACTGGAAATGGAAAAGAAAATGAAATCAAATCAAATCAAATGAAATATAAGCTCATTAGTAGAATTTAAATTACCAATAAATTATGTGAGAGCATGTATGTGCTTAAACATGCTATGTGTGATATGAGAAGAAAATTGTGAGTAATTGTGAGTTTGTTCATTTAAATTTTTTCTTTTCTTTTTTTTTTTTTTTTACTACCGCATTATTGACTGTACACTTCTAGCATTCAGTGGCTTAGTAGATCAAGTATACGAGTGAAGTGGATATGGGGAAAGAACAACACATCTGTTGAGGCGAGATGACACAGTGGTGGCCATTTGAGCAAGTAAAGCCCAAGCCCTTCTGTCTTCAGAGACTTACATCAAGAAGGACTGTTTGCTCTCCAGACACAGGCACTGTCTGTAAAATATTACCAGTGAAATAGACCTCATGCTTTGCTTGCAGCACCACAACATTAAATCCAACTTTAAACAGAATTAATATTGTTTGCATTGATCTGTAACTGATTCTTTCATACTCAGAGGCATCAGTTGAACTCATCTGACTGGCTGGATTATATTACCCACAATACCCCCACTGATGAAACACAAAATTGCAAAACCATTTCTTGTGATTATCTTATGTGATTTATTTTCTCTTTAGAGACTTGCTTAATAACCATAAACTCTTAGTAAATCCTAACATAATTTAAATGTTCACTGCAGTCCAGAAATGTGAAAATGTTGCTTTACCTTTTCGAGCTGTGCGTTTTGTTTGGACTTATAGAGAAACTCCCCAACTGCCACAAACACAGAGAGGACGAGTCCTGCAGCCAACACTATGAAAATGCCACCGATATTCTGGACGCCCAGTGCACTGGCCTCCTTATTCTCCTCCTCAGGACAGCCGTTTCCTCGCCACCACTTCTCCTTCATCATGTGCAGCTTCCCTTCCTCCTGTAGCTGCAGGATCGCGATGGTGATCTTATCTCGGTACGGGGACCCTGAAGGGTCAGAAAGGGGAAAGGGATTTAACGAGATGTTGAGAATTAGTTCTCTTAGCATCTGCTCATTCCTGTTGGTCGATGGGTGAAATCTAAGAAAACATTCATATAATTATGACAAATGGGTTACATTTCAACTCAAAATCAAAAGAAAGAAAAAATAATACAGCTGGAAGCAGCAATTAATGAGCAATTAAGCAAGCATTTCAGGGAGCATCATGCCAAAAAAAAGAGTAATTAAGGACGTCTGCTGATGATTTAGAACAACTTTTTTTAAAACCTTTGAATACAGTCAATTGTAAAGAACCATAATTGCTTATTTCTTTTGACCAGTAGGTGACACAGCCTCTGGCACTGCAGAAATACAGCCTCAGATAAACTTTGGTACCAAGCCGTCGTCAACTTTGACGTAAAGATACAACAACAGTTTGAAATACCTAAAACTTTTTACCAGAAAGGTCTGATAATGATCTGTGTGAAATTTGGTGATCGGACAAACTGTTTACACCTGGTATTAACATGTGTTTTTGTTGATCCGGTATAAAAAGTTTTAAGCTTTTTCCACTTTAGATTTGATTGGATTGCTGTTGAAGCAAAAGTGATTGCTCTTCTCATCTTTTCCCATCGTCTATTTTTGTGAGTATACAACATATTAACATGTAACTGCATGTTACATGTCACCCTCTCACTGTCGTTCAGATGAAAGCAGAGGGACCTGCCCATAGATCATACTCTTGATGGAATCAGGACAGAAACAGTTGAAAATGGACAAATGAGACACCAGCTGGGAAATATAATGTGTCTCCTTACCTTAATACCAGGTGTAAACAGAACCTAAGATTGGAATAGAATAGAACAGAACAGAACAGAACAGAACAGAACAGAACAGAATAGAATAGAATAGAAAAATTGGTAAAACTTTCTACGAAGCCTGTATTTATAATACATTATATGGGTATTCTTAAGGCATTGAAATAAATGCATAATGCATTATAAATAACCTATTATATATAACAACAGTTTTAATGTGTTAAAACATTTACTTATTTGTGGTTATAGCTTTTAAGAGTATGAAAATGTAGGATCAGATAAATGTGTAATATGACAAATTTTTATTTTTTTATTTTTTTTATTATTATTTTGATGGTACACTTTAGACAGCTGTTGATGAGTAACTCTGCAACTACATGCTTACATGCTTACACAAGCATACTAGTCTTCATTGGAGTATTAGTAATGTGTCTGCTAAATATACACAAACAATTTATTTTGACAGTTCCAAAACAGACATACTGGGTATAAGAACATTCTACCTACCTTACCTAATATGTGAACAATGAATATGTAAATATTCTACCTACATTCTACCTACACATTGATTTTTTTTTATAATGCATTATGCATTCATTATAATGCCTTAAGAATACCCCTATATTATAAATACAGGCTTCATAGTAAGTGTTAACAAAGTTTTTGCTCCAAAATTGAAAATGCACAACAGATAGAATGGCAGATTGCTGAAAAAGAGCTTGAATGTGTTGAGTTTCTCAGAAATATAGAATCACATCCATTGCAGGATGTTGTTTGTTGAATATGCTGATGTGCTGTACAAGAACTATCATATTTAGTTACTGTGACTGTCCTTCACCTGTGTTCCAAATTCCATAGCTTTCCTGCAAGCTACCACAGACCCAAGAGAAAAGATGATGAAGAAGAAAACTAATGGGTACAACAGGTGCCTTCACACCTCCAGTGCACTGGCTCCTGATTTTTTGTTTAAAAATTAAGCCTATGGTGAGAACCAACTTAAGGGTTTCTTTCTTTCTTTCTTTCTTTCTTTCCTATGAATTTTTATTCACAACACAGACTGAACAATTCGTTCAAGAAAATCACTGCCTCGATGATCTGGTAACAGCAGTTCTATAGTTAACAGTTCACTAGAGGGGAAGATTATAAGTGAATAACAAATTAAATTTCAGTCTGTTCCTGAAATGCATGGCTTCAAAAGACCTTGAATACAGAGCACCAGTATTTGCTACCTTATTTTATTTTTTATTTATTTATTTGAGCCTAACATTTACTGCTGTTGTAGTATGAAGACACTTTAAAATATTAGACAATCTCAAAGGAAATACTGACATCTTTATTCAAGTAGTACTGTAAAAGGTTTTATGCATATGCATATATATAGATATATATACTTCATATAGAAAAAGCATAAAGCATATTTGAACAAGCAGATGTATAAAACTGTCTCACTGACTTGAGGAAAGCTGAGACAGTGAAAAAGGAACGTGAAGTTTGTCACTTCAGTGGTGTGAGATTATGTTTCTCACAGAGCTGTACAGAGGTGAGAAATACAGACACTAATGCAGTACGAGCCATAAAAGCCTAATGCTGTTTGTTGAAACACAGCTCCCGGGGTGCCATTGATAACACACCAATAAAACCCAATTACATTCGAGGGACTGGCATTTCCCGCTTTTATCTATTTATTTTCTGTCTAATTAAAACTAGTTGCTATTGTTAATTTGAGGTAATGTTTCCTTCTGGGCCTCCTTGCAGGCTTCTATTCGAAACTATCCCCCTATCCCATCAGCCATTTTTCCTCCCTCGCAAAAAGAGGTAAACAGGTCATGTTCCATTCAGGTAACACTTTATAATAACTACACGCTATGAATCATTAGTTAAGCATTAGTAAATAGTCAGTTCATCCTTTATAAAGCAGTGTTCCAACAACAATGTAATATTCATTAGTAATAGCAGTTTATAAATACAGCTATAAATGCATTGTTCTTGATTTATAAGAATGTCTAAATGTCCAAAGGAGATTTTAAAGGCTCAGTTATCTTCCTAACAGAAAAAAAATAACAAACAACACAGAGAAATAAACAAACACAACACAGAGGGATACAGAACTATTCATTTCAATATGCAAAATAATATGAAACTGTACACTTGATTTTTTTCTATTAAATTGAAGGTTTGTCTTTCATTTATCAAGTGTACAGTTGTACGATTAAATTTTTACATCTTGAAAAAATATGTTTGTGTTACCCTTTCAGTCGAATCACTTCAACGTTACATATGAGAACTCGCCAGAGAGACCAATTGCCTTTGAGCTTTATACAAAAGGCCAATGAAATTGGCGTGCACTCAATCACTGCGTGAGTATAAGAGGGCACGCGCACAGTGCACATGCAGCTTTTCGCTTCAGAGCCTCGCCGTTTTGGAGCTGGAGATCCCCTTGGCTTTCTTTGTAAAAGCGACTGTGCAATCTACAAATCGAGTTCCTGCTATTTTGCTCGTCTGACAGCGTGTTTCAGGGTGGCTGCCAGCGGATCCTGCGGGCTGATTGTAATCCAGGAGCGTCATCTATGGCTGAACTTGGCGCATGTGCCGGACACCGAGAAGGCTCTTTTTTTCGACGTCCCCATCTCCCAAGCCGGCCTATTAGGCGACTCTGTCGGGGACTTAGCCCAGGAGTTCTTGGCAGTCCAGAAGCAGATGGAGGTGATGTCTCACAGCCAGTCCTGAGTGCTCAACCTCTGTCTATTCGTCGCCGATGGCGACCCCCCACCACATTCAGTCAACCTGCTCCGACTGTCGTCGAGCTGGCCGCGGGCGCGGGGCGCCGCCATCTCAGGGGCCGGCCAGGAACGCCCAGAGGGGCGGGAAGCTGCTGCTGGCCTCCGGGTCAGCGGTACCCACAATTTCACAGAAATTGTCTCCTCATATGCAGACCTAGGGCACAGAGCGGGATCCAGGGAGGCAGGTAGGCGCTGCTCACAGCAGCCTGACTTTTCTCCAGGACATTCATTCTTCTGGGATCAGTCCCTGCCCCAGTCCCCCAATAGGTTGCCACAAGCACAACTGTCAACGTCCCTTTGATTCCCCTGTTGACGCGGCTCAGAGCCTGGATAGCACTCCCCAGCCCCTCGCGATGGTTGATACAGACGGTACGCCTCGGCTATGCGATACAATTCGCCAGGCGCCCGGCCAGGTTCCGCAACATTCGCTACACCTCTATTTGTGCTGAGTGCGATGGTGCCGTTCTGCATCCTGCTCTGTCCTGGAGGTCGTCCTTGCGGACTGGTGAGCCCAGGTGGGCCTCTCCGCCGTCTGCCCCGCCCTGGAAGGCGTTCCTGCCATCAGGTCCGCCCTGGAGGACTTATCCGCTGCCTGCTCTGCCCAGGAGGACGTCTCTGCCGACTGCTCCGCCACGGTGGGCTTCTCCCCTGCCTGCACCGCCCCGGTGGGCTTCTCCGCCCTGGAGAGCTCTAGAACTGTCTGATCAGTTGGGCATCCCCTCCATGGACTCACCCAGGTGGGCGTTTCCGCCGTCCGCTCCTCCCTGGTGGTCATTCCACCATTTTTTTGAGTCAGGAGCGTCTGAAACCTGCTCCTTAAGGCTGGAGCTGCCAGCTAAAGACTGTGTTTGGCACTCCAGCTATCTATGTACTGTGTTTTGTGTCTGTTTTCATTCCTGGACTCCATTCCCCAGAATGCACCTCTCCTCACAGCTGTTGCTAGTTTGGTTCAATCATTCAATCAGTTTCACCTGTGTATATATACCAGTCTGTTTGTCTGGCTAGGCACAGATCATTGTTGATGTTTGTCCAATGTATTGCCGTCAACCTAGTGTTTTCATTCGTGTTCTTGTACCCTGTTTTCATATTCTGGATTTATCGTTGTCAACCTCTGCTTCCCTTGGATCTACGTTTTCCTCTTGCCCTTAGGACTCAGGTTACTGGTACGTTTGACTCTCGCCTGGATAATCGTTTACTCTTTTGTCTATGCCTCTACTGATACTGATTGCCGGTGTTCGACTTTGTCTGCCTGACCCTGACCCCAATAAACTCTCATTTGCATTTGAACTCGAACGTTTCACGTCCTCATTCGTGACATAATGATAAATAAAACAATTTTCATCCCATTGATTTACAATGGTTGTAATCTTTCTTTATTTACAATGTTTTTGGCAGCTGACCTTTAGTTAATACTAAGTTTTAATATGCATGAATCCATATGCATAGGAAATCATCCATTTAGTAAAACAATCTAAATCATTTATTAATAAAACAATTTATGGTTTTAATCTTACAGCTATGTAAAAAAGCTATGTAAAAAGGCCAAAAAAACATATATGACAAATATATTTATTTATTTATTATTATTTTATTTTTTTATTAATTATTTATTTGTGTTCTTTTTTTTTTCCTTACATTATTTTACATTTACATTTTACATTATACAGCACAAGGTTCTTCAAATTCCTGTATACACCAAACGTATGAGGTTCCTTTAGGAAGTAAGGACAGAAGATAGCTTAAATGAAACAGAATGATTTCAGGGTTTACTTGGATACTGGTAGCTCCTCATGCACAAGCAAACCCCTGACAGATGTTTGATGACATGGCATTGTACATGACTCTTCTTAATGATGCCTCCAGGGACGGGGCCCGTCCACATGCTGAAAGCTGACTGGGGGGCTTTCTATTTCTACAATCCTCAAGGGGCAAGCAGCACTGCCCCAGAACATTGATATACACTGCAAGTGCTACAAATATTTAGCAAGACAATGAAGTCACAAGTGAAAAGGAAGCTCACAGCGGTGCCCAAACCTCACACGGGGGGGACGGGGGGACGGGGTTACTTTTCTTCTATCCGAGTTTATGGGCATTTAAGTAAAGCCATTTATATGCTAGCTTCTGGGAAAATATAAGCAGTGTGGTCCTCTAGAGCATTCGCTGATGCAACAACCAGTGATATGAGTTTGGTGCATGACTACCTGTTCTAAACAACTGAAGATCGGAGGAAGCCAATCCTTACAGTGTCACTCACTACAAATAGATGTATACATGATATTATTTGGAGTGTACTTTACATTTTAAAAGAATATTTAAAATGAAGACTTCATTTGCAATGAAATAACTTATTTAAAGGTGCCATAGAATGCATTGAGAGAATATTTTACATTGTTCTCTGATATGTACATAGAAGGTATGTAGCTTAGGTAAGGGGAAAAAATGCAGGTCCATTTACAACCCTAGAATTTGACCCTAGAATGAAACAGTCTGTTTTTGCCTTATTTGGAAGGTTCATGAA
>JAUMHQ010000076.1:1755860-1773320 GCA_032361165.1 Enteromius paludinosus | reverse complement strand
CCTGTATTCTGTGAGTTTCCTTTATTAAACTGCATAAAGAAATTACCTGTCCTGTCGAAGTCTGCCTGAGTCCGCACGAAACCGTGACACATACAGTATATAATAGATGTTTGTATGTTTTATATACATTATATATATATCAATTATATTTTGAAAACAATGTTGTTGTTGTTGCTTTAGGGTTACTATGAATTGACAGGTTTTAGGGCAGATATGCACTGTACATGACATAATTTATATATGGAAATTGAATACATTTCATTTTTGCATTTTATGCAAGAACAACAATACAGCATACAATTATATCTATTTATTTATATTAATGGGTAAACATCCAAGCTAAAATCTGATTGGTGTTATATTATTATGTACTTAATTTCCCTTTCCGTTTTGAAACTTCTCGTTTCGCTTTTGGTTAAGACATGGTGCCATCCCTCTCATTGCATTTAATATCTTCCTACGCTTTTTACATCTTTAACAACAGCTTATTTGTATGGTATTGTAACTGCAAGAATAATATATTTTAAGGTATCCTTTATAATAAGTGGCATGTGCCAGGTAGTGGGAAGCCTCTGGGCACGTGTCCAGTCAGCAGGCTGGTAAATCTTGACTTCAGAATTGAATGAACATATTAGCCACACAAAGCCACATAACACAATACACCAGTTCAGACACAGCACACTGTATGAGTGAAAGAAAGCTAACCTTCATTTGGCTGATTGACATGGTGCCTGAGGTAGTGGAGCCAGGCTTCAGAAGTGCCCAAGAGGCTTTTGATTCTCACATTAAGGTGCCTTTTTCATTCTTGGTTATTTTGGTCCTTTCAAAGCAATGTAATGGTTCATGCTGTTTTATATCCAATATGATCACATGCTGAGGTCATTTGTTGTGGATATAGCTTTGAGGTCAAAGTTATTCCACTGCTATTTCCATCCTTTCTCTCACAAGTGAACAGTGTTGGACAGGAAAACATTTATAGCAACACTATTATTTTAAGTAAGCAGCAGTTTAATTAATTACAAGTAAGATAACAATATTACAGTTTATTAGCTTAATTTCTTCTTTGTTAAAATGGTTTTTGGGTTTGTTATGTATGCAACAAAAGTGTGATGGAAGCGTAGTGCAATGTTACAGAACGGGTTAAGGGCATGCATATAAGCAGCAAATGATCTTTCTCTGAGTTATAACAGGAAGAGCTATAATAAGAAAAAAAAAGTATATATATATGTATATATATAAAGTGCAGGAAGCTACTAATATCAGAAAACAATATTGAATGGAAAAATATCAGAAATGATCATTCTGAGTAATAAATAAAACTATGTACCCTAAGTCAGAAGAGGAGAATGTGTGCAATTACCAATGTTGTGGAGTGTAATGAAAAAGAAGTGCAACAAATTACTGCTGACAGGGAGCAATAAGTAAAGTAATAATATTACTTTTCAAAGAAGTAACACATTTTGACTAAGAAGGCCAACTCTGCAAATGAAAATCAATTTTTTTTTTTAATACTTCTCAAAAATGGCATCATGCCTATTCTGTGTATTGTGTGCTCTAAAGGAATATGAAGAAAATCAAAGAAACCCTAATTCCCTCTTCTACAAACCCATGATAAGGAAAGTGTTTTAGGGTCATTGTGTTAAAATGTCTTACAGCGGTATCATGTACAATTCTGGACATTTTTAGACTCAAGTTTTACTGAGGACAGTTGTTTTTTCTTCTTCTACATTTCTGCTGCTTAGACAGCTCGCAGCCGCATTTATAACAGGATTAAGACAATCTGCAGCTGAGACTGATAATCTTATGCACAGGAGGGGAAACGCCTCACAGTTCCTCTTTTCATTTATTTATCTCATCCATTCGTCTATTTCATGCACGCTTGCCTCCGGGGCCGCGTTTTTGCACATTCGCTGAGCCGCTGAGCAGCGTTCAGAAACGCTAACCTCAACTGCTTCACCTTCACCGACAGAGCCAGACAGTCATTAATCAAAATGAAATGAAGATTTGAGTCAACGCTGCAGTCTGAGAGAAACACACTTTGAGTAGAATACACTTCTGCATGGCAGAGATGTGTTGATAAACGACTGTGTCTCTCATTTCAACCAAGTCTGCTCAATGATTCATGTTTTTGTTGGGATGTCTGACAAACACTTTTTGAAAAGTAATGCCGCTGAGACTAAGCGTTTGGGAAAACAGAAATTGTTTTCAGTCAATTATGCAAATTTGTTCAGCTCTGGGCAAATAGCTGACTGATTATTGATAAGGGCATTGAAGTCAATATCTGCAGCATCAATTCAAGTCTTTGTTTCAGATATTGATTGACAGCAGAAGACCCACTGTAGCATAAGTGATCATTTTATAAATAAAAATATAAATAAAATAATAATAAATAATAATAAATAAATACATTAACATTAAATGCATGAAATATTAACTAAAATTACCTGCAATTGTTGCTTTAAAGAGAGATTTCTACCTGAATTAACCGACATAACGTAATTGTGGTGCTATAAATTAACATGTTTTAAATCAATTCAGCAGGACTATATATGTTGTGGAGAATGAATTGTGTTAAATTAGATTCAAGCTTAAAACATGAAACTGTAATGCTATTTTAAATTCACTGTAGTTATTAAGTAAATATAAACTGATAAATTAAACAAATGAGAAAGATAAATATGCCTTACCCATTGGGGTGCCGACTCCATAGGCCTTGGAGTCTATGAGGCCTCCGATCTGCGTGAGGTTGCAGTTGCGCTGAGTGACAAATTCGATGGTGGTGGACTCCATAAGGAAAGCATAATCAGAGGTGAGCACACGTTCAATTCCTTCCTCGATGCTCTTCACCATCACCGAATGCCTTCGACTGCTCATGAACTCCCACATCTTATCATATGTGGAGATCTTGGTTTTCTGGGACAAGAAATCAAATTCATTATCAGAATTTTAATACAACACAAACTGCAGTATCAAATCTTCTAATCTTAAATATGAAAAGGATTTGGACAGACACTGAAATACACAACAGTAAAATATTGACAGATTCTAAAATGCAAAATGTACAAACATAAAAATTTTAAAAGTTAGAACTGTAATTGATCAATCCTATGATAAAACTTTCATTTATCACTAAATGATAGTGAAATTATTTTCAGATAAATACCTTTTTTAATGGCAACTTTATAGATAGATAGAGTTGATAGTAGAGTTGTGCAAAGCAGGTGGTATTTGTAGCTGTATTTGTATTTGTTGAGGGGGGGGGGGGGGGAGTATTAGTATTTGTATTCAAGTAAAATTCAAAATAGGTGTAACGATTTTTTTTTTTACGCTATAGTTATAATAATTAGTGATATGCAATATTGCTTGATGTTTTTCCATAAATACAGCAATGAACATGTACTGTAACAAGGAACGTCATGGAAAGAAAATAACATAACAGCCATTACTTCTACACAACTACACAAGCATTGTTTTAACCTGTTTAACCGAAGGTTAACATTACTCTTTTAACAGCCTATCATCTAAATTACCGAGCTAACAGAGTTATCTAAATAGAGTGAACACGAGAGCACCTGACTGCAGACGTCAATAATGCAGCATAATTCAACACACTCTCACTCCAACTCGTCACATTTTGACGCTTGGTCAGGACCCTTTTGCGGCGTTTTTCGATGCTCAAGGTACCCCTTTTCAGGCACGTGTCACATTGTACAGCAGTTGCTGTGTGGAACAGCCTGCATCAGTCACCTTTTTTACACGTCACTCTCTCACTCATTCATCCAGGCATGCACTGTGGTCTCATGAGGAAACAAAGCTTTTTGATATAATTTTTTTCTTGTTCCCGAATACAAATATTTTTTAAGTATTTGTTCGAAATAAGTATTCGTAAAAAACACGTTATTTGTGCCTTTCCGAATAACGTATTCCGGTTTGGCTCCACCCCTAATAGATAGATAGAAAGATATGAAACAATGAATCGTGATTATATATACATATGGATTGTTTGAATTCACATTTATGAACATCAAACGATTAAAAAATATTTGTCTCTAAAGTCATGCCTGAAATTTAATGAGATAACACTGAATCATAAATAAACCACCCACAGACACAGCTTTTCTTGCTCACATTGCTCACATTTTATTGGTTAAAATGTCATAGTTTTGCCCCCTTTACATGATTACTACGGAACAAATTGTAGCAGAAGCACACAAATCTGTTTATGACTAATCCTGACTAATCTCCAAAACTGAAATGTGTACCGACAGCATGCAAAATTTAACATACAAAATAATACCATCTTGTTCTAGCAGAACTACAAATAAACCCCTAATCAACTTAGATATTAAGGTTAGCAGCGAGAGAAACTGTTGCCAAATGCAAAGAATCTTCAACCATTTTAAACACAGGTCTTTTCTTGCCTCTGAGAACACATCTGATGGCATTTGAAACCTAATTAAGTCACATACTCAAGGTCCTGCCTGCCATTATTGTGTGTAATGACTTTTTGTGGCCCGTCGATATTTTAGATCAACTGGGTGATTTGCCAAGTGCCTACCAGAATCTTCTGGAGTTACCCTTGACAAATCAGCCCGATTGCACATGTAGATTACACCTGCTGATGAGGCAAAACCATGGGGGCCTAGATAGATAGATAAAAAATAAAAAAGATAGAAATGAATAAACGAATGAATAACCAAATGCGTATTTCTTCTCATTGGTGTATTGTACTATTTGACTTGAAGACAGTGAAGGCAGTCCACTGGGTCTTGGAAGAGAGCTTCATAATTCAAGGCACCCATAATTTCTTAGCACACAAAAATAACTTAGAAGCACACTTGATCATGTCTGACAAAATGATTATGTTTCTTGATACGGAACCGAGCCCAACAATCCTTTAAGTGTGAGGTAAAGAAAGTCTCTCTGTGCCACTTCTCTAGTATTTCTCTCTCATTGTCACACTATTTTTCCTGTGATGCTTTCTGTGCATTTCGGTTGATTGTGTGGATTGATTAGCAGTGATTTGTCGAATACTTTGATCATGCTGAAGTGTTCACAGATTGCACTACTTTAATCTGCTCTTGGTTCTTCATCTGTTCTGAAGCTTTGATTAATTTACTGCACACTACAATCAAACCCAGAGCATTCTCCTCTGTTGCTCCTATTCTTACAGATAAAAAGAGTATGAAAACAGTACACATTTATGATCTGTTATGACTCTGAGACAAATGGTAAAAAATTGTTTGGTTCTGATGAATAGACATTATTGTGGGAGTGATGTGATTTTTTGTAATAAAGACTTTTGACTGAAAAGGGACATCCAATATAATTATTATTTTTATTATTTATTTTATAAATGTGTGAATTTCTGTCATGATGGTTCTGTTCCATAACACTGATTGTACTAAAAGGTAATAAAGAGTTGGTCATTCTTTAAATTTTGCCCATATGATGCTGAAATAACTATCAGAGATCAAATCAAGTATCAGACATGTTTTTCTTTTTTTTTTTTTTTCTATCCTAATCCTAATCTTCATAAAATACTATACCTTTTATGATTTATGAAGGTAAGAGGTACTGAGCCAGTAAGTGACAAGTGGTCACGTGACAAAAGAAAGAATGACTCGAACCCGAAGACTCGTGAGATGAACTACTCAATTTTTTTCTGGCTCCCAGACTGCGTTGGTTAAGCTTATGTGGCTGTGATGTGATGAACGAACAACTTAAAAAACCAGAAGACTCGAACCAGGCGAATCAATAAATCCAATACAGAAACTAGTTGCACCAATGCGCATGCGTGACTAATCGCTCCCACGAGACGACTCGTTCTCCCCAAGTCACGTTAACACAATAAATAATTACTAGTTAAAATAATAATATTAATAATAATACAACATATACGAATCACTATGTTTTGTTAATAATCCAAAAGAAAAATCCTATTTATTCGAGGGAACCAGGGTGATGCAGATTTCTGGGTTGGCCTATAAATATTCGACATCACTGCACCACTCTTTTGACTGGGATAGTAGTGGTTCTTTAAGAATGACTGGCAGTTCAAATTCACTGACAATTAAAAAGTAGCTATCCATTACATCATGCAGTTGAGGATTAAACTGGCATTGAACAACTCCCAATCATCACATAAATATTAAAATGAAGCACTCTAAAAGCATGGATAAGGATCTTAATTGATGTCTAAATGTGTCCACATCTTTGCCTAAGAATTCAGGCCTGGAGTATCCAGAGCTTAATGTTAAGCAGTACAAGCCTACGTTAGAGTGAAATGGCCCATTATTTCTTAATAAACTTTAATGTTGTGTAAAACACATTTAAACTGCATTTTAACTCCACTTATCATATGTAATCGTGAAGTGCTACTGCATAATGGTGTCGTATTAAAACGAAAGACTAGGAAGCTTTGGGGGTTTGTATTTCGGCTGAAATTCAGTGTAGCTTTCCGATGCTGGAGCAAGGGCAGAAAATACACAGTATATTTAAAAGTATTTATATTTCTTTCATATTAAATAATGTGTTATTACCTTGTTATAACATGAAAAAAATAAATATTGTTGATGTTCTAATTTGAACATACACCCAAATCAACTCAAGTAATCTTATCAACGTATTTAAAAATCAGGCAATAAATAGTCAAATTAACATGTTAAATGCATTAAGTAAAATAAACGTATCAAATTTGTTTAATCAAACTGCAGCAATTACATATTTATTAATGTGTTATTATTCTGTTATAACCTAAATGTAATGTAATTGGGATAAATCACACTTTTGTAACCAACATGTAAATTAAGTCATTCTGAAGAAAAAAAAAATTCCAAAACTCCATCAAAATTCTGATCTCAATGCAAATATTCAATAATTATTAAAGAATGATTAAATTGACAATTCATATATATTTATATAATCATGTGTAGATACGTTTTTCTCTACTGGCCTGGAGTTTAGCTCATGAATGGAATATCTTAAGCATTAATAATAAATCAGTTCCACCATGGAAATGCTTTTTTGTTGGCATTCCGACTTATGAACATATGTTTGTATACAAATCAATTTAAGTAACTGTTATGACCAGCATTTAAAAAATTAATTAATTAAATAGATGTGTTAAATGCATTACATTACAGTTTTTAATTAGTTGCATTTAATAAATATTAATTTAGCTTTTTCTGATTGTTATATATTATATATTTCTGTGGTGTAGACTGAATCTTAAATATCTTCACTAAAGCTTTGAGCTCTCCAGCACACAGTGCTGTGTAGATTGTTTGTATTTTCTCTATGTGAGAATTGTATTCCATCGAGAGGCCGTGTTCAATGGAGGAGATCAGTCCAAAACAAACATCTCCTGGCCTTACCCATAGCTCAGCCACTGATAATGAAGCTGGAAACTGCAGAAGGCAGGTGGCTGTCCATTTTAATTCACATTATCATTATATAAATCTTTCACACAGACCAAAATGTGAAGATATTTTCAAAAAGCTGCTAACAATTCATTTGACGCGTAGGTTGTGCCGTGAGAAAGAAACACAAAGAATTTATGTGAACAAGGAAAGGAGCATGCACAGGGAAGGCCGAGTGATTATGTATGTATGCATGTTTGTGTGTGTGCGTAATGGCAGAAAGTCTCTTGGGTCTCTATTGTTAGACTTGTCAAAATGCCTTTGATTAGGCCTCATATAAATACATAAGACATTAATGTCTGCATCGTGCATCTTAAAATGTGCGCCTAAGACGGAGTGAAGGAGAGAGAGTGAGAGAGACCGTGCGTGCATGTGAACTGTGTGTGCCTGTTCATAGCACATGCTAGACAGCAAAATTAGCCAATCAGCTTTCAGTGTGGGTGGGCTTTTATTTCGTTTCTCGGGGACCGAATTGAAGTTATCAGTTCAGTGCAGCCTACGAGATCGTCTTGGCAGAGAGAGAGTTACTCGACTGTAAACAACATAACAAACATAGCAATAGTTTTTAAGAAAAAATCAGCATTTTCATTAAACCAGAGAAAAACTTGGAAAATAACCATAACGTTGCAGTCTCCACGCTACATTAATGATAGAAGCAAAGTTATCCACAGTTTTGACATATTTTTATGAGTACAATTTTATTGTATTATTTGTTCCCCTTCAAAAATTGCATGTAAGAAATTATATATTTATTGCCCCCCCTACTGTTAAATGAAATTTTCACATTATCACACATGGTCACATATTTTACAGTCTTTAATTCTACCCCATTCCTAAACTTAACTACTACCTTTCTAACTATTATTTAGCAATACATTACAACATGCATTGTTACGCCCATGCATGGCTCCACCCTCTCTTTCAGTCACCTACACTCAGCTGGATTGCAATTACCTGTCTCCACCACCTGTTTCTAATTATACCTCTCATCAAACACTCCTTATAGGCCCACTCCAAACAGCACTCAGTGTCCGATCTCGTCATTCGTAAGTGGACTCTCTCATTGCTCTCTCCTTGTGTAAATACTTACCTTGTGCTTACCTGTGATTGTCCAGAGTCCTCTGTCGTCATCTGTATGATTCACCATTCCACCGTGATACCACTCCTTCCATCATCCTGGATCGTCTCTGTGGTGTGTGTGTCTTCATCGGTGTTGTGTGTTCCAACGAATCCTCCTAAGGATCTAGAAAGACTTTCAGTTTGTATGTCATATCTGTTGAATTGGATAATATTACTTCTGAGTTACCTTTTTGCCGCATCCTGCGAAGAACCTTTGTTTATTAAATAATTATTGTTGATTTTACTCCTGTCTCCGTCCGCTTCCTTGACAGAAGATCGGACCTTAACAGAAAAAAAAGGCAGGATGTATTGGGCCGAGTTACTGCTCCACCGCATCGCTCACGGGCTACCACCTCTCCCCACGCCAGGAGAGTGCTTCCTCTGGGGCCCGCACCTAAATTGCCCGGCTCACGGTTGGCTGTTCGGCGGCATCGCCTGGTTCTCTCGCCACAGGGGCACTTCTCCGAGCCTGTGCTGACTGAGCACTTCAGCGAGCCCGCACTTCCCGAACGCGTTGGCGAGTCCACACCTCAAAATCATCGCCCGGTTCCAGCACCATGAAGATTTACTCCCGCACCTCGTAAAGATTCTCCGACACACACACCAGAGAGCACGCAGACAGAGCAGCCTGTGCCACAAACCCGGAAGCGCTCGCCAGGGGCTGAGTCACCAGATTGGAGGGAATCCCCCGCTGACTGTCCTTGCTCTTTTCAAGTTTAATTAAAGAAGCAAAGCCTGGATATCTCCTCCCGTTTCCTTGCGGATTCCGCCCAGCCCGTCCTCGCTCCAGAGTTCCAGTTTTCCCAAGATTCCAGTCCATTGTATTCTGACAAAATTCTTGAAATGTGGCAGGGAGAAATGTATCTGACTCCAGTTCCTGAGTTGCAGCCAGTCAAGCCGATCCCTGATCCAGTCCATGAACTTGCGCTGCCTGAGCGCCTCCCTGAGTTTGAGCTTCAAGAGCACCTCCCTGAGTATGCTGCTCTTCCAGTGCACCCTCCAGAGTCTGCTGTGCCTCCCGTGTGTCCTCCAGCATCTGTTGCGCCTTCAATGAGCCCTTCAGCGTCTCTGCAGTGCACTTTTCAGAGCGCCTTCCTGAGCCTGCTGCGCCGCAAGAGCGCCCCCTTGACTCGATTCCCTTAACTGCCCACCAGATACCATCAGCCCTGAGAAACCATCCGAGTCTCGGCATTTGAAGACTGTAAGGGGGGCTATATAGCCATCATCAGGGAAAGGGTGGGCAGGCTTAAAGTGTGGGACTGGACCCCTATGGATCCCAAGGACACTGAGTCACCACGCCTTGAGTCACCACGCCTTGAGTCACCACGCCTTGAGTTTCCAGAGCCCTCAGGTACACCATGGCCTCCCGAGGCTCCTGATCTGCCATCTCCTCCCGAGGCTCCAGATCTGCCCTGGAGGCAATCCTGGTCCTGGTTTTCAGGGCGCCCACTCTCCCTCCCCTGTTACTTCTGCTTTTGGACTTTATTGCAGCCTTCGAGTGTGGGCCCTGGAGGGGAGGGTACTTACGCCCATGCATGGCTCCACCCTCTCTCTCAGTCACCTACACTCAGCTGGATTGCAAACACCTGTATCCACCACCTGTTTCTAATTATTCAATCAATTAATTAATCTCATCAAACACTCCAAACAGCACTCGGTGTCCGATCTCGTCATTTGTAAGTGGACTATCTCATTGCTCTCTCCTTGTGTAAATACTTACCTTGTGCTTACCTGTGATTCTCCAGAGTTCTCCGTCGTCTTCTGTATGATTCACCATTCCACCGTGATACCACTCCTTCCATCATACTGGATCGGCTGTGGTGTGTGTGTCTACATCGGTGTTGAGTGCTCCAACGAATCCTCCTAAGGATCAAGAAAGACTTTCAGTTTGTTTGCCATATCTGTTGAATTGTATTATATTACTTCTGAGTTACCTTTTTGCCGCATCCTGCAAAGAATTTAATGAATTATTATTGTTGATTTTAATCCTGTCTCCGTCCGCTTCCTTGACATGCATATAGTGTACTTTGTTGTTAAATAATTATAATTGTTTTATAATAATAAAATAGTATCTATTTAAGTCGGTCGATTTAGTACACAGCAGTAAATGCTGTAAACAGGTCTTTTTCAAAACACACACAGTCACGCTCGCAAACATCCTGTAAAGACTGGGAGGAAATGCTATAATGAAAATCTTGAAAAATATTGTGTTGTTGAACCAAGTTTGGAACTGTATTCTGGCACACCACAAAAAAATGAAAGACTTCATAAAATCCCTTTAAATAAATAACTAATCAGGTTTTATGGCAAATGGGTGGTTTTAGGGCAGTTTATATCTACTGTTAATGGGAAATTGTCATCAAAGCGTAGCTAAGCAAACCCGTACAAACTCTTGTTAATCCCAATAACAAAGGATTCTTCTCTTTTTTTTTTTTCATGAAGGCTGTCTTAACTGTCTATAGGCTTTTTATTTGAATTTCTTTTTAATTGCTCATAATTTAAGTACAGATTAAAAGTACTCCCTATTTAGTTTCATCTAGAGCTAGAGCTGAAGAGCAAGTTAACCCTAATCCTAACAAACGTATAAAAATTATGATTACTATTAATTATTCCATCATTAGGCATTTCTCAATCCATAAAGTGAAGTTTAATAAAGAACTGTGCCTATATTCTATAAACGCATTATATGCAATAGCAATAAATAATCACTAAATTAATTGCATATTAAATGTTAAATATAACCTGAAATCAACATAACATAATATAACATAACATAACATAATATAATATAATTATGTCTCAGCCACCTAGTATCATCTAGTGGCACTTCAACAACCACAACAACAACAAAATTGGCAAGCTGTAAACAGTGTAATTTGTTTGTTTTTAAAAGTAGTTTGAGCTGGAAAAAGGATTAAGCCATTTTAGTCCAAAACTATTTTAAATGAAATTTCCACCACAGAACAGTGATTTGAGATGTGCATAGAAGGGTTAAATAACAAGGGTCTACAAACATCATTCTATCTCTCCGCAGGTGGGACTGCTCTCTTTAACTGCTGCTCCGATTCCATCAGGAGCTGTGATTCACTTCCTCTGACTATCTCATCTCAACAGTCCAGGGGTCCTCCTCACAGGACCCGAGAACAGAAAAACTCACAGAGAATTGATAAGACCAAGATTGCAGAGGAAATATGAGAATCTGCTGGTAAGGGTTTTTGAAACTGAGAACTGGCCGCAGGTTCCACAAAAACTTTTTTTTACAAATTAAAAAGCCCACGATAGCAGCTGAGACGGTCAGCAAACAGTTTCACCCCGACTCTTATGGAGAGACAGATGTGACTGAGGAACAGCAGCCTGGAAAGTGAGCAAAGGTGTGCTCCTCTGTGTGAAAGGTTGCCACAGATTGTTTTGATACTGAAGGATAAGAGAGAGAAAAAGAGAGAGCAAGCGAGAGGTCGGGCTGCTTTCCCAGTGAGCCTGCTCCTCTTTTTGATCATAATATCTTTTGAAGCATAGAATGTGGCATACTAGACATGACAGATAATAAGATGCCTCAGAGCAGAGAAGGACAAAGAAAGGAAACCTCGAGAGAAAAGGAAGACTATATCTGGCCAATACGTCTGCTGTGTTCTCCACCTGCTTTCATGGGTTAGAATATTCTATAATTTAATGTGTCAGCCTTAGGGCAGTATGTTCAGCACGGGGAGCGCTTGGCTTTCAGATGGAGGCTGCCTAAAATGGCCATAATCTGTTCTACTATATGGAGGCATACTACAGAATATCTCAAGGCTGAGATTCTCATTCTGTTAAAGCTAGGAAGCTGGATATTTATGGTGGTTCTAAAAAATAATAATATAAAAAAGAAAAAAAAAAAACATTGATAAAGTGTTTTACTAAGGTTCCATTTGTTGACGTTAGTTAAGTATATTATGAAGTAATACTGAAAAACATAGCATTTATTAATCTTAGTTTATGTTAAAGGGGGTGGTTGATTGCAATTTCACGTTTTTAAAATGTTAGTGTGTAGCGTTGCTGTTTGAGCTTAAACAATATTTGCAAAGTTGAGCAGTATGAAAGAGTTGGTTTAGCCAATAACAACACATCGGGATTAGTTGACCAATCAGAGTGTGAGGAAGGGGCTTCATAAAAGCAGGAAGCGATCAACACGTTTAACAGAGAAGGGACAGAGCAGTGTAGAATAAAGGTAAATTGTGTGAAAAATAGTCTTTGCTTTATGTTTGTTTCTTTTTAAACTAAGCATAAATACTTTGTTTTTAATTATCATTGGACTGCACCCAATTAAGACAATCAAGCCTAAAAAAGTCAATCACCCCTTTAATACTTTAATATTAACATTTAATGATGAATTGTATGTGTTAATCCTGTAAAGCTGGTAATTTTAAAATAGCCCGAATAGACAAAATCATTAACATATCAGCAACATGTAATCTATATGAAAAACACTAAACATGTAAGGATAATCAAGAAAATCTAAGTTGCTTAAGCCCAGCAATTTTACAAGCAATGTAAAATGTATTCTCACAGTAACTTAAAGCGTTAGTTCACCCAAAAATTTTAATTGGTCTGTCTTTTAATTACCTCTTGAAGCATCCTAGGAGTATGTGACTTTCTTCTGTCAGATAAATCCGTTCCCCCATTAAGCCTTCTCGCACAGACATTAAACAAGGTCAGGGATGATGAGAAACAGGTCCTGCTGGTTGCGCCATTCTGGCCCACCCGGACCTGGTTTTCGGAACTCCTCATGACAGCCCCTCCCTGGTGCATACCTCTGAGGAGGGACCTCCTCTCTCAGGGGTGCGGCACCTTAAGTCACCCTAGTGCTCTTGACTTGAGTGCTCTACCACCGGTGGTGGTGGTGGACACTATCACTCAGGCCAGGGCCCTCTTTACGAGGCGAGCCTATGCACTGAAGTGGTGTTTTTCTCGCAGATAAAACCCCAAAACATGCACAATTGAAGTAATGCTTTCCTTCCTGCAAGAGAAGTTGGAGCGTAGGGTGTCGCCCTCTACTTTGAAAGTGTATGTGGCTGCTGAGGAGCCCTAGGTCACCCCTGGTACCCTTCTGGGATCTATCTGTTGTCCTGGCTGGCCTTCAGAGGGGTCCCTTTGAGCCGCTCGAGTCGAGAGCTTAACTCTCTGGAGTCTGAGGTGATTTTGGGGTCCCTGACATGTTTTGAAATGCAGGTTATTTCAGCTACTTGTAACATACTATTGACCAACATGTAATTATTTTTGTATTCAGCAAGAACTGTGCTGTATAATATGCGACAATATATGCACAAATATGTGACCAAGATGGATGTACATGTTTGCATTTAAAAAAAAAAAAAATTGTATGCATGGTTTGATATGCCAAAGCAGACAAGGCAAGGTCTGTCCAGTGACTGAATGTGATAGTCACCCGAAGTGCCCCGTGGTGCCATGCCCATTTAAGGCCCGGGAGTGCAGCCAGTGCTGAAGTGGTCTCATATGGAGCAATCCAAGTGGCGTAACAGTGGCTGTGGAAGCCATATGCCCCAGGAGTCTCTGAAAGTGTTTCAGTGGCACCACCGTCCTGCCTCAGAAGGGACTCAGCACTCAGCACTGACTAGGTGCACTCCTCTGTGAGAAGCGCAGTCATAATCACCAAGTCTAACTCCACACCTAGAAAAAAGATTCTCTACACAGGGGAGAGCTTGTTCTTTTCCCAGTTGACTCGAAGTCCCAACTGGCTCAGGTGCTGTGGCACCAGATCCCTGTGATCGCATAACTGATCTCGAGATACTTGAGGATTCTGATGCCCACTTCACATAGAGGGACAAGGGCACCCTCCGCAACCTTCGTAAAGACCCACGGAGACAGGGAGAGCCCGATGGGGAGAACCCTGTACTGCCCTCGGACGCAAACCAAAATCAGGATATGGAAGTATGCGTCCTTCAGGTCGACCGCTGCAAAACAATTTTGGGGTTGCACGCATTTGGTAATTATTGACAATGTGGGTACCACAGGCCCTTAGACCCACGGCAGAACAAACTTCAGCAAAGGATTCTCCACCTGGCCCTCCTCCGTGGGACAGAGCAGTGCCCTCACCATCTCCTGTTGAGCAGTAACTCGCCTCTTCGGTCCACCCATCTTAGGGCCACCTCGTTGTCTTCCTAGAAGACTTTGGGGCAGCAGAGCTGATGTAGACGTGGAAGGGGGGTGCCCTCGGCAGCGGCAGACAGAGGCGATCCAGTACATCCTGCCCCGGCGGGACCCTCCAGTTGTCACCGTTACGCCACAGGCCCGCCCCGATCTGCTGTTGCACCGCCGAGAACTGCTGCACAAAATTCTCAACAGTGTCGCCGGACAGCCCAGCCTGAGTCCTTAATTTCTGTCAGGTTGAGCCACAGATGGTGCTCCTGGGCCACAATAGTGGACATCGCCTTCCTGAGGGACAGCGCTGTGACCTCCATCGCCCAGAAAGCGGAGTCGGTCGCTGTGCGCAGCTCCTGGATCAACCCCGGGTCGGTGCGACCCTTGTGCATTTCTTTAAGTGCCTTGGCCTGGTGGACCTGCAGGATCGCCATGGTATGCAGGGCAGAGGCTGCCTGACCAGCCGCATTGTAAGCCTTAGCAGCGAGAGCTGCCGTGGTTCAACAGGGTCTGGAGGGGAGACGCAGATGATTCCTCCAAGTGGCGGTGCTCTGCAGGCACAAGTGCACCGCGACAGCCATAGCCAGAATGGCATCGTTAAAAAGACACGGAGCAGAAACTGATCTTTTATGTGTAACACCCAGGGGAATCGCTGAACCAACAGGGATGCCACTGATCGCATTGTCTCGCCACATGAACAGCATCTTCTTTCTTCCTCCAGTTTGCGAACCAGGAAAGCAGCAGACATGCAGCCTCGGCTCCAAAGCAAAAATCTGATGAGTGGTTGCATCTGTTGCCTATTTTTAACCGTATGACCGGGAGATTCCACTAGCCAATTTTCATTTGCATTTTCTCTTAATCAGAAAGAACAGGGAAGACAGGGAAGCTGTTTTAACAAAAAGCTGTAATACAAAACATTTATTTGATTTAGTTAATAGAAGTTAATTGATAAATTAAATCTTATTATTTTTTAAAGTATCCTCATTTTACAGCATTTTTACACGAGTGTCTAAAACTTTGAACATTACTGTAGCTTTGCAGGTTAAGGTTAGTTTTTTTTAAGCATCTTGGAGACATTGCCACAGTTCTGGATTTAGTCTGTCTCAGTTTCAGTGGTGTAGTATTTGAGTAAATGGACTTAGTTTTTTTGGAAATTAATTGGAATTTTTTTTTTGGCTTCTTTGTACTGAGTAACGAAAATATAAGCAACTTTTACTCTCTACTCACCTACATTTTTGATTGAATATGTGTACTCTTTACTCCACTAAATTTGAAGTGACACTTACCGTTTATCTACCACAGCTAATTTCTTGGGGCGGAAGAGGGGATATCGCCATCTGCAGGGTGCTGTAGGTACTGGATGCTATTTATCTATGTGAGATAAATGAGGCTACTCCACATGAACGTGAATAAGCAGCTTGTCAAATACAAGGTGTATTTTAATTAGCGACATGGCTGCAGCCACTGATGAAGCCGAAGACAGCACATCAAGCAGTGCCAGCACTGAAGACCATCCATGGCCTTATTTGAAAGAAATGTTTTCATTTGCCGATATACAGAATGGCTCTTACACAATGCAGTGTCTACTTTACTTCTAAATCAAATCAAAGTCAGTTCTGAATTTTATGTTATTTAATTTTTTGTCCTTTGTAGACTGATAATACCCTTATTAGGTAATAAAATAAATAAAAAATAAATTGTCCCTTATTGAACATTTGAGTTTGACTGGGAATGACTTGTTTGATCTATTTTGTTCTGCCATTGTTTAATTTCATTTCTATATTAGGAAATGAAACCTAAAATATAAATAGTTTCTTATTTTTCACATCTCTTGGAGTTATTTGAGTCTACATTCAGTACAAGTAAAATACTTAAGTTCTTATAAAATCCATACTTTAAGACTTTATTATTTTTTTATTATTATACTTTAGTATTAGTATTATTGGAATTGGTGACTTGTAACTTGTAATGGAGTCATTTTTACAGTACAACCTGGTATCACACCAAGACGTGACATTATCACGTTGGTCTGCTTTGAAAAACGTGTAGCTGTCACGGTTTAGCCTCCTCAGACGTGAAACTTACACGTTTTGTGTTAACATGTTTCGTAGAAAATTCCGTGATGGGCTCACGCAACAGATTACAATGCAAGTCAATGACAAGCATCAGCTGATAAACTGATAACCGGATTTATTTTATATAAAATGTATACTTTCATTGTAGCACCTAGCCCCACCTTTACCCTAAACCTACCCACTTCTGAACAACATACAACACACACACAGACAATATAAGCACAGTCACAGGTATTTATTGCAAAAATTGACCATAAGCAGTAAAAAAAAGCATTACCAACAAGCCGTGTTGCATTTCAAGTTCTTCTAAAGCCATACGATGTCTTCATGCAAAGAAGAGAGTAAAATACAAGGTTTTAATGGGACACTCTCGTCCTGTAGAATGAAGCAAATCGATCACCAAACACACAAGAGCCAATAACATTTCACAACAGCATGACGCGATCTGTCACGAGACACACGAGAGCCAGTAGAAGTTTACAACCAAGGCTGACGTATGGTTTCTCTTGGCGGGCGGCATTTTTTACATTTGTGCAAAGCAGCAGCTCCAGCATAGATGAGTCACGGCGGACGGAGAGATGGTGATCAATCCTTTTGCCTGGGAAGAATTAGAATATTAATCCTTTTTAATACATAATGTGGGTAGTTGTATCTGCTGGTTTATCTTGTGTTTTAGTAACGGATGGTAGGTTTAGGGGCAGGTGTTGGGT